>VMDO01010194.1:0-72898 GCA_007922755.1 Pedetes capensis | reverse complement strand
TACAATATTAATTCTCCCTATCCAGGAGCAGGGGAGGTCTTTCCATTTTTTAGTGTCCTCTGCTATTTCTTTCTTTAATGTTTTGAAATTTTCCTTGTAGAGTGCTGAAGGATCTTTGGTTAGATTGATTCCAAGGTATTTAATCTTCTGGTGGGTTATCATGAATGGTATCTTTCCTGAAATTTCCTTCTCTTCTTGTATTCATAAGGTTTTTGATGACTGTGTCAGGAGTGGGCTGCTGGGTCCTTCTCCCAAGCCTATAGCACCAACAGTATTCCCAGGCGGTCTCCCATCCAAGGACTAACCATACCCAATCCTGCTTAGCCACTGAGATCCGACAGGGTTGGACGCCAGGGTGGTATGGCTGTAGATGAACTGGCATGTAGGAAGCACTTAACAAATACGTTATTAGTAGTAAGCTGCTAAGAGATTCCCATATTTTCAAAACCAATTTTTGAAATTCACTGGCCTGGCAAAAGAATATTGCATTTTATTTCCTCTGAGTGCCTGGTTTCTGGCTACAAATCCACACCTCTAGTATTTAATGTGTATTATTTATGCAAATACCGGTGGTGCAGAGATACTGGGCTATGACCTCAGATCCTATTGGCAACCGTGATGCTGCCCCATTTCTGAGGCTGGTCTCGACCCAGGCCGACTTCAAACTCATGGTGATCCTCCTGCCTCAGCCTCCTGAGTGCTGGCCACACCTGCTGGCAGAACTTTCCAATAGTTGAAATGGAAACATATCAATAGATCACCCTTCATTCCTTCTCAGTTATCCTTTCCATAGAACTCTTCACGTGTCTCCATGTCCAAACTCAAGTAGAAGGTGGAAGACACTGAAGGTATTATTTCTTCGCTCACAAGAAGCAGGTCTCATAGAGCCTGGTCCTCACCATGCCATTCATTTAAACAGGACTCATTTTGGGATGGCTGTCCAGCTCACAGTGACCCTTCACCCCTGTTTTTGTCCTATGTACTTACCTGGTCTCACCTTGGCTAGACCTGAACATGAGTCATGGGCTTTGGACCTACGCTAGGCCGACTTGGATCTCATTCCTAGATATTTGGAATTGGTTCCAAGTGAGTCAGACTCTATACGGCTGGATCGGAACACGTGAACCCGGGAACAATGGGAAGGCAGTGTGCGGGGGAAACGTGGATGACGGGGCGACCAGGGCCATGGCCACCCCGCGGCTGCCTCTTGTCTTTTTAAAGGACCAGCCTGACTGTGCCCTGAGACTCTGCGAGCCTCCCCTGGCTCCTCCTGTCTGCAAGGGGCCGGCTGCGGAAGCAGAAGCCAGAAGCACTTTGAGGACTGTGAGGAGGGCACAGAGGGCAGGGATTTGAACCCGTGCCACCAGCAGGAGGAGCAAACGTCTCAAAGGGAGCTGCAGAACAGGAGAGAGGTCTGTAGGTGGTCACCTTGGCCCTCTGGAAGGAGCCCCTTGGGAAGCACAGGGGCAGCCCCTTGGGAAGCGCAGGGGCAGCTTCCTGAGAACACCGAGAACGAAGGGCTACCTAGCAAGACCCTGTCTGAAAAACAAAACAGAAAAACAAAACATCCATTTGTTCATTCTTTTGTATCATTCATTTAACATTTATCAAGTGTGCAGCTGGCCTAGAATCAGAAATCGCACTGGAGTCACTTACTAGAAAGCAATTTTCAACTTCATGTAAGGAAAGCTTGCTCACGTTAACAGTCGTCCTTGGATAAAATGGGTGAACGTGAAAGGTAATGGGCTTTTTGTCGCCGGAAGCCTGTCAGGCAGCGTGGGGTGACTTGGGAGGGTCTAGGTCTGCACTGGGGAGGGACATGGAGTGTGATGTCACGTGGGACTCCTGCAGCGCCCGGACGCTGCGATCGTTGCTGAAGGATTGGGGTTTGAGTGGCCCCGCAGCTCCTGGGGTTTCACCGTCAGCTCCTCCACCTGGGCAGCTGGCCCTTCGGAAGCCCAGGCAGCTGTCAGCAGTCGGCCGCTTGAGTGGAGCACGTGTCTAGGATAGGTATCAATCATCAACGCGATCACGCTCAGCCAGCCAAACAAGCCTGCCAGCACGGGGAGCGTGCATTTCACAGGTGCCCCTGCACTGAGACTAAGTGCTTCCATAGGCGAAAGGTGAAGCCGCTAAAGCTTAGTGAGTGAGCTGTGTCTTGACCATGGAATCTGAGCTGAAACTCCATCTTGCGACCTGCACGCCGACCTAATTGTTCTTCCTCACGCCTGTCTTCTCCTGATCTGTGAGTGGGGTGATAGGATGTTTTTGCATAATTGTTGGGCTTCATTTATTTACTTTTTGTAAGTACTGGGGAGGTTGAACCCAGGGCCTCATGCATGCTTTGCAAGCGCTCGACCACTGGGCTGCACCCTCAGCCCCCTTTCAAATCTCTTACCCTGAGACAGGGTCTCACTAAGTTACGCAGGCTGCCTCTGGCCTCCGCCTCTCAAGTCTCTGGGATTACAGGCGTGCGCCACTGCACGCGGCTTTTTGTTTCTACCCTGGGAGAACTGTGTCTGTTTTGCCTTTATAACTGAAAGCATCGCACTCCAATACTGAAGGGGAAATGAGGACTATTTTTACAGTGGCCAAATAAGGAAAAGGAAGCACGGAGATAAACCGGCACTGTCTCGTTTCTAATTCACTGGAAACTTACAACTGTGAAAGCTGTTTTGTGGTCATAAATCCTCTGATGAGAAAATATGCCGATTTCAGTATTAGTCCTTTTTTTCCTTTATTTATCGACGTCGATGGGGTAGAGAGCGCTAAGACTTCTGCTGTATCCATTATGCAGCTACTGCATCACTTTTACACATTCATCAACTTGCATTTTTTCCAGAACCCTTTCTTCTGACTGTGGAATCCCGTCACTGCCATCCTCGTGGGAGGCGTGACAATCCGGGGCGCAAGGCAGAGGCGGAGCGCCTCTTCCTCCTCCTCTGCCTCCTCCCCTCAGTGTTATTCTTAATGTTTCTCTTGTGCTTTGTGTCCTGGCCATTGGCCAGGCATAGTGAAATGGGAGACAGCTGTCCCTGGGGACGGACAACACATTTTCCATGAGAACGGTAGATGCAGGCATTTTAAGTGAACTCGACTCTGTTAATCCTTCTGTTTTCCAGTGTCTCCTAGAGACAACGCCTCACCCGCTGTCCGTATCCCTCCAATGGGGAACGTTGTGTAGCATCCACTGTCCGTGTGCGCGGTGTTGTGCACCGCAGGGCGTTAAGGATGGAGTGGATTATGTCCAGGGATCAGCCAGTCTAGTGAGAAGATCCACTGAAGCCTGGTGCTCTTTCCAAGGGGTCTCAGGCAAGCCTTCAATAAGCTGGGTCCTGAATACCTGAACAGACGCCAGCCTGGCGCTGTTACTGCTTGCATTACTCTGCCCACCACAAGATCACGGGCTCTGTCCTCCTGCCCTCGTCTCTCCACACGGCAGTGGGACCCCTCATTTAGAGTCTGGCCCAGTCTGCTGGCTCCCTGGAATCCTCTACTCTGCCCTCTTCAGACACCATCTGGGAAGGTCTGCTTTTCCCACTGCAGTGGGGGGCTGCAGGTTCATCTCCCCACCCCCTCACCTATGTGGGGAGTTCATGGTTCACTCTGTGCTCACTGTATCAAACTGAACTCTCCATTATACTGCAGAATGGATAATCCAGGGTGGAGATTAACCAGGTCCATTTAAAAAATACCTTTTGAAAGCATTCAAGAGTCCAGAAGTTCAGTTTTGTTCAAATGTTTATTGAGCTACACAAGCCACATAGGCAGATACCGCAGTCGCCCTTCAAAAACAAATACATCGTCCATACCTTTGGGAAGACCATATCCAGTGGAGAAAAGAGAATTAAGCCTCATCGAGTCTGGACATTGTTCTGTCAGGCACTTGGACGGTTGGGCAGCATCTGGTACTGGGGGTGCTTGCAGGTGTTCTAGGAGGGGGCTGGCTGGCTGGCTGGACGGAGGAAAAGGAACCTGTGACATGTGAGAGCAGGGGAGCGTGGACGCGCGCCCTGTGTGAACCCCGCTGCCTGCCTCTGGGCAGACGCAGTTCTCCATCTGTAGAAGCTTGGTGGGTGTCTTGGCCCTGGCCACAGCTGTGCTCAGCTTGCACACTCTCTTCTCAGAGGGCTCGGTAGCGGGGAAACGTGGCTCCCAGGCACAGGTGTGTGTTGCGGGGAGGCGCTGGGGGACGGCCTGCAGCCATGTGAGGTCATGGCGAAGGGGAGTGTCTTACTCACTGACACTCACGAGCCCACCTCACCCAGGGGCTGGTCAGCCTTGGGACCGTGGGATGAGCTCTGAGCTGGTTCCCGGTCCTGCGGCTGCGTGTGTTTCTCTGCTTGACTTGAACAGTAATTTCAATGGGAAAATGGACAAGTTCTATCATTTTCATCCAACGGTTATATTTTCTTGATCTTACAATTTGGGATTATTTGAGCATGTTCATTCAGATATGTTACATGTAAATGTTTTTGAAAGGCACGAAGTGGTAGGTGATGGCAAGTCTTGTCAGTACTCCTGTTCTTCCCACATCACCGAGGCAGAACAGGCTCAGTGCCCACAAAGGAGGCACCCACGGCAGTTCCTTCTCCTGTAACTAGGCCGATCTTGATATAAATCGATATTGACATTGCCTTTTCAACTTCATTCCTTTGTTTTTCTTTCTCTTTTGGCAGTACTAAGGGGTTGAACCCAGTGCCTTGTGCTTGCTAAGCAAGTGCTCTACCACTGAGCTGCACCCCCAACATGCCTCTTAAATGTTGAGACAAGGTCTTGCACAGGCCGCCTCTGGCCTCCACCCTGTGATGCTGCTGCCTTGGCCTCCCAGGTTGCTGGGATGACAGGCCTGGGCCCCAGTGCCCAGCTTCTTTATTCCAATTTTTAGTGAGTAAAACATCCTTTCCCTTACAGTCCCTTTTATTCACGTGTACAGTCCTTATACAGATTGCCTGTTCAAGATCAAGTGGCAGCCGTTTCTAAAGGAGCCCCAGCCACAGGCTTTGCTTCACAAGAGAAAAGTGTGGGTCGTCATGTCAAAGTGCGTGATCGCCACTCTTCTTTCAAGTGGGGGCCACAGCAGGCCAAGCCAGCCTTGCACCGCCGGTGCTCTGACACCAGGTCGTGTCTCCCTCAGCGCTCCTCGTTATCAGGAAGCACCGCAGCTCTTGAGACATGATAAGCACATCTTTGGCAGATTCCACTAACCGGTTCCCAGCCCACCCACTTCCTCTTTGCTGATGAGGATCAGGCCTGGAGAATCACATTGGTGCCTGGACAGCAGACAGACATGTTTTCCCATCAAGAGGGACAAAGAAGTCCATGTCGCCTCCCATCTGTGGACAAGAGGTCGGTCACCACTGCCAGTGCAGTCGGGCCAGAGAGTGGCAAGTGGGTTAGGGAAAGCTCGAGGCCCTGAGTTTCAGGTTTGGAAGTTAGCAGGGTTGTGCCACCGGCATTGTGGCTGTCCCTCCTCTGTGCCCTTCCCTTCTGTCCTCCTCCATACCCTGCTCCTGGCCTCATGTCCTGCTGTTTCTTACAAGGCCGCCAATGCACTGCCGTGGGCTCTGAGCCGCCAGGGGCAGTGCTGAGTAGGGACAAGCCAAGGGACGCGGGTGCTTGGGGACAATGTGACACGTGGAGGGTGATGTAACCCCCAGAAGCAGCAGCACGGGCAGTTTCTCCGGGTGCTCACATGACCCTGTGCCTGCAACTCAGCTGCCGTCTGGGTGACCTTCGGGTCCATGCGGCCCCTGGGGCTCGCTCCTAGCTCTGGTTGTGTGGTGGGGGCCTCCTGAGCTGGTTGAGTTGTTTCTTGGTGCTGTCTCTTGGTTGAGATCTTTGATGCTCTGCTCCATTTTGCCACCCAAAGGGCCGAAGAAGCCCTGCCCTGCACTGCGCCCACGTGTGGCTCTGCTCCTGAGGCCCCGCTACGCTGGACAGTGAGCGGAGCGGCTGCACCCTCTGCCTGGAGAGGTACCCCGGAGAGTGCCAGCCAGCGTGGTCAAGCCTTAGGCCTGGGGGTGCTGTCTTGGCTCTGGCGTTGCCGCTGTTGCCCGTGCCTGGAGAGGTCAATTGACCCGCACGGTCCAGGTCAGTGGGGGCTGTGGAATGGCACATGGTTAGGCCTGCGGAGGGAATTCTAGTGCTACAGGCAGAAGCTCTTGGGGTTTTTATGCGCAATTCAGCTTCCGTTTGGTCTTTATAAAGTTTTCACCTCGGTGACGTCAGCTCTGTGCGATTCTGTTAGGGTGCGTTTGGCCTCTGGTTTCCCACGTGCCTCTGGTGTTGGCGGCTCCTGTAGACGTTCCTGATGGTGCCATTTCTTACCCACAGGGGCCCTCCTAACCCCGAGGAAGCGCCGCTGCTGGGGCCCTTCCCTCTGCACATTTCCCTCTCTCTGGGCTTCACAGGTCTTGTGGCCCTAGGAGGAACACAGCCACAGTTCGAGCTTATTTAACAGAACCAGGACCACACGCCCACTGGAATGGAGGAGGACTCGGTCTTCCTTCCCACACAGGAGATTAACCAGGTCCATTTAAAAAATATCTTTTGAAAGCATTCAAGAGTCCAGAAGTTGAGTTTTGTTCAAATGTTTGAGCTACACAAGCCACCCAGGCAGATACCGCAGTCACTCTTCAAAAACAAATACATCGTCCATGCCCATACATCTCGGCAGCTCCCTGTAAATTCTTGGAGCTGTTATTTGTGAGCTGTGCCCACCTCTGTGATGCTGGGGACATGCCAGAGCAGTTGGTCGTCCCTTGGGTGTTCCTTCAGCATTGTGTGCCGCAGCTTCCAGGTCCAAGGCCCCTCAGTGCAGAGAGAATGCCAGCTTGTCCCCTGGAGATGTGCAGGAGCCGCAGTCAAAGGGCTTCTTGTTTCAGCAGCAGCAAAACCCAGGAAATGCCAGCTTCTCTCTCTCTCTCTCTTTTTTTTTTTTTTTTTTTTTTGCGGTACTGGGGATTGAACCCAGGGCCTGGCGCCTGCATGCTTTGCAAGTGCTGGACCACTGAGCTGTACCTCAGCCCATTTTTTTTACTTTTTTGAGACAGGGTCTCGCTAAGTTACGCAGACTGCCTCTGGTCTCAAACTTGCGATCCTCCTGCCTCCGCCTCTGAGCCACTGGGATTACAGGCGTGCGCCACCACGCCCAGTCCCAGGAAATGCCAGCTTCTGATATCGCTGCACCATCTTTGTGTCCCTTCAGATCCGACTCTGCTCAGGTCTCTTTGAGCGAGGCAGTAACCAGTACAAGAATAAATAAAGGAAAGGACGCCCTTCCGGGTGGCTGGGGCTTTCCCGGCGGGGAGTGAGTCCAGGTTCCCCTAGCAGTGGGAGCCTGGCTGGGGGAAGGCAGAGACCCAGCTCCCTTGTGCTCTTAGGAAAAGAATATCTCTGTAAAGCACCAAGTGCAGACTTGGCCTCACTGCAGGCGCTCAACATTATTATCAAGGAGCTGTTACTAGATTGCGAATGCCCCTCACTGGCTGTCTGTGTGGCTAAGGACCCTTTGATTCTCTGTGGACACTGAGCGGTGTTGATCTTTAACACCTGGAGGCTGAGGTGAGATAACCTATGAAGGCTCAGGAAATACTTGCCTAGGAAAGGTGCTGTGCAGGTGACATCCCACACGACGGGGCGTGGGAGCCCCAGTGCTGAGTTTCTAGGTCATCCACCTGGGGATGCCTCTCCTGACTTGCCCTCCCCAACAGAGCATTTTTATAGTTTGTCACCACAGAGGGTCAGCTTTTGGAGTTTGTACATTACACCCGAGGTCCTGGCAGCTTTGCTGTCAAGATGGGGAGGGTGACAGGCTGATACAGCCCTCATAGCCTTCTGGAAGGAGTGCCTGGCCAGCTTGCTCTGAACACAGCCAGGCCATTTCGCTTTCATCCAGCCGTCCGACTTCTGTTCTCAGGGCCTACACAGCTCCTGCGACCCCCTGGGGTCCTGAGCTTTTTATAGGTGCCCACAGAAAGACACATTCCTTTCTTCTTTTTTAGTTTTTATTTTTAGTCTAGGCTCATCGTTTCTCTGGCCACACATTTCTGTGAAAAATTGAGTAGGGAACTGTTTTGTTCTTTTTTTAATCCTTATTTTTGACAAATAGTAATTGGATGTGTTTAGGGGACATATGCGATGCTTTGACACATGTATTCGATACAGAATGGTTAGGCCAGGCTGATTAACACACCCAGCACTTCATTTGCTTACCTTTTTTTCGTGGTGCGATTTTGTCTTTAGCAATTTTGGAATCTGCATTGCCTTATCATTACCTACAGTCCCCAGGGTGTGCAGTTGTCTGGCGCTGTCAAGTGAGCAGGGTGTACAGTAGGTCTCAGAACCCCCTTCCTCTTTCTAACTGAAGCTGTGTACTTTGACCGCTGCCTCTCCCAGCTCCTGTCCCTGTGCGCCCCCACACTGCTGTCTGCTGCTGAGTCTGAGTTGTTTAGATTCCTCACAGAGGTGAGGCCGTGCAGGATTTTCCTCTTTGTGTCTGACCAACTTTATCCTGTTCTACTTTCTTCTGTTCTTTTTTGTTTTGTTTTGTTTTTTGTTTTTTGCGGTACTGGGAGTTGAACCCAGGGCCTCACGCTTGCATGCTCTGCAAGTGCTGGACCACTGAACTGCACCCTCAGCCCATTTTTTTACTTTTTGAGACAAGATCTTGCTAAGTTATGCAGACTGCTTCTGGTCTCGAACTTGCGATCCTCCTGCCTCTGCCTCCCATGCTGCTGGGATTACAGGCGTGCGCCACCACACCCAGCGCTTCTTCTGTTCTTTATTTTGACCGGAGTCTCAGAGGTTTCCACACTGGACTGACTGTGTGACCACCTCACCTGTGCTCTTGTCCCCCAAGGTGATGACAGCCCCCCAGGGCCCTCAGGCTCTCGACAGTTCTTTGCCACAGGGCTGTCTTTGGACCTTCGCCATCCCAAAGCTCTCGCGATCTTATTGGTGGCACCTTGGCACGCGATCTGCTCTGTGCTCACTCTAGTCCTCGACCGATGTTTTCGAGAGAGTTTTGGTTCTGTGCTCCGCCGCTTGCTCGGCATGTGACCCGCATGCTAACGCCTATGTGAGATGGCGCACTCAGCCTGAGGCTTCCAGGGGAAACGGGGGATGGGTTACTTTTGTGCACCATTATCGAGCAGCAAAGACGTGTCCTGGAGCTGTGTTCATGACCTGTTTTTGAAATGTGCATGTACATATGTACACCATGTGGTCTTCGTGGCACCTGAGAAACTTTCCAGAGCCGAAAGTGAAGGGAAGAGGAAAACAGCAAGGACAACAGCGGGGTTAAAAAAGAGCTGGTTGCCAAGTGTGTGAATGGCACCTGGGTGCCTGACTAAGGCCTTCAGCGCGCTGATAAATACATCGGCTTTATTTCTTATGGGGAAAAAGTGCCTGGCACGGGACCTGATCGGCACCCAACCAGCCTTCCAGAGTGGACTGGTCGAGGCCTGAGGTGCCGCTGTATTTGGGCTTTGGAAATAATCAGCTTTCCCAACCCTTTAAGCACGAACATTTCTGGACTCTGCTCTCTCTGGTTCCTACTCGCACACCAGCACATTCTGGACGGAGCACAGCCCTTCCTTCGGTGTTACTTTCTTGGTGTCTTTGCTATTCCTTTCATCTTATTACTGACTTTTATGCTGCTTTCTCTGGAGCTACAAGGTTGGTAGGCAGCCGGTCTGGTTACCACAGGTGACGGCCTGATTATGTTTTGCCACTGAATGTCCAGGACTCAGTCCTTCCAGCCTCCGGCACCTGTTTCTGAGCTGTCCCTTGCCTGAGGACGGAGCGAGGGCCTCTGGTTTAGGTGGTGGCCACGTCAGGCCCCTGTCTGTGTTACTCGAGACCTGCTGTGGCCGTATGAAAACCCCGTTCTCAGGGGCGTGTTGCCGGCAAAGCTTGTTTCTTGCTGGTATACATTATAGAGTAAGGTGGGGCTGGTGCTGGTTTGGGGAGAGGGTGTACTCCACTCGGTCACTCAGAGATCCACGGGGACCACAGCACCTGTGTTTCCAACAAACGGCTTCCAGGGTTTCCCAGAGCACTGACATCTCTAACCAGTACCCAGGGGAAGGTGACCGCAGAGGAGGATCTTATAGGCCAGGTCTGGGAGGGGCACATCGCCTCCATCTCCAGCCTCATTGGCATCAAGGCCACAGGTAGCCACAGGGGAAGCTGGGACAGGTATCCCACTGTAGGCACAGGGGAAGGTGGGAAAAGTGGTCCTACTGTGAGCTCAGGGTTAGCTAGGAAATGAGTCTCACTGTGAGCGCAGGGGAAGCTGGGAAAAGTTCCACTGTGGGCACAGGGGAAGCTGGGAAAAGTGGTCCTACTGTGAGCTCAGGATTAGCTAGCAAATGAGTCCCACTGTGAGTGCAGGGGAAGCTGGGAAAAGTGGTCCTACTGTGAGCTCAGGGTTAGCTGAGAAATGAGTCTCACTATGAGTGCAGGGGAAGCTGGGAAAAGTCCCACTGTGCACACAGGGGAAGGTGGGAAAAGTGGTCCTACTGTGAGCTCAGGGTTAGCTAGGAAATGAATCCCACTGTGAGCACAGGGGAAGTTGGGAAAAGTGGTTCCACTGTGGGCAGAGGGGAAGCTGGGAAGCAGGTGTGCTGTGGGGAAGGGAGCCTCGCTGTGGGCAGCTTCAGTGTCGGGCACGGTGCCTGCAGTGCAGACTCACCTAGGGCCTTGTGCGAGCTCCCTCCTCAGATTCTAGGGGTGGAAAGTGCCACCATCCTCATTGTACAGATGGGAATTGACACAGGGAGGGTAAGTAGCTGGCCAAAGGTCACACAGCAAGCAGGTGGGAGAGACTTTGGAACCCCGCTGCCTTGCCTGGGGGCCAGCACCTACTCACTGCTCTAGGCTGAGGACACAGAGCACAGCTGGAGCCAGAAGGTGAGGTACGAGATGTGGTAACGGTGAAGCACACACCTGGAGACTAACAGTGAAACTTAGGAGTGGTGAATGAAAAGACTGCAGCAGAGAGAGAAATAACTGCAACTGAGAGGCAGAGAGCATGAGCCGGAGAGAGAGGAGCAGCGTGCAGTATGAGGCAAGGATAAGCTGTGATAACAAAACAGTAAGGAAGCCTGAAGTAGAAATGAGGAAAAAACAAAAGTGAGATGTTATAAAGTACACGTAAACTAAAAAAGCACAAGGATGAAGGAGTAGCAAGGTGCTGCAAAATAATTTAAAAAATAAGCAAAATTGAGAGTTAAGTAAAAATCAAAACATTGAGATGGGCAAAGCAAACTCAAGACTCAGGGTCTGGTAAGCCATGCTACATCTAGGGTTCAAAATGGTGAAAACAGAGGTTCTTCCACTCCAAGTAGTAAAAAATTAAAACCAAAATAATAAATGACATTAAAACAATGTAAAAGTCACACTTTAGAAGAGGGTGGGATTAGCTGGATGTGGGGGTGCATATCTGTAATCCCAGCAGATGCAGGAGAATTGTGAGTTTGAAGCCAGAGGCATTGCATAATTTAGGGGGACCCTGTCTCCAGGTGTGTGTGTGTGTGTGTGTGTGTGTGTGTGTGTGTGTGTGTGTGTATTTTCCCCTGGAGCCTCCAGCAGGAAGGTACCCTTGCTGATAACTTGGTTTTAGCCCGGTGGGACCCACTTTGGTTTTCTGACGTCTACGACTATAGAACGATAAATCTGGGTTTCGTTAAGCCACTAAGTTTGTGGTAGTTTTTCTGGAGGCCATAGGAAGCCAATACAGCAACTTCTCTGCTTTCCTTACCCTCTGCTTCCCTCTTTTCCTCCACATCTCTCCCTCTTGCCTCCCTTCCTGGTCACAGTATAGGGCTCTCCTTCGCCAGCTGCATCTTCTCCCTGTTTGTAAACGTCCCCTCTTCCACTTAAGGCTGTGCCATGTCATCGCCTTCCAGGCTGCTTTTCTTAGAAGATGGTGCCCAGAAGGGAGGAGAGAAGTCCGCCTGTGAGAGTCTCAGTGGGGCAGGAAATGGTAGCCCCCTACTTCCCATAGCCTGAATGCCAGGCTATAGCCAGGACTCTTCATTGCAAACCAAGAAAATGCTTATACTCTGGTGCCAACACCACATATCCTGCTCACTCAGCCTGAGACTATTGTTGCCTACACCCTCGGAGCTTTTCACTCCTACTGAGGCGCCTGGGGAGTCCTTGGGTCCCATTAAGGTGCAAGATATTGTGAGTCGTTCTTGGGTCTTGCAGAATGTCTGCCATCTGCGTCATGCAGCGTCTGCCTCACAGAGGAAAAGAACGCACTGAGCTAATCTCCCCAGGGAAAGATTTAAAGACCAGGCTAATCAGGAGAGACAGATGGAATTCTGAGGGAAAGATGGCAAATTCTAGAGCTAATCTGATTAAAGGGCCATGGAAGCTTTTCACTGGTGCATAAATATGACAATCAGTGTCAGCTGAGAAACTGTCAGCAAGGATCTGTTCTCATTATCTGATTTAGCATTTTGTAGAAATGTTACCCTGTAGCAAAAGCAGCATGCTGCAAAGAGAGCTGGGAGTCAGAGGGGCCCAGGGAGGCACTGCCTGTCCTCTGCTCCCCTCTGACCTGCTCTGCAGACAGGAGTGGTGCCTCTGACCATCTCCGGCCCAGCAGGGTGAGGCGGCAGGCTCCCTGCGGAAGGAAGAGGGCCATCCTCCGTGCTTGCAGGCTCCAAGGACGACTGGGACCTGGAAGGTCAGGGCTGCTTCGTGGAGGGAGGCTGTGAGGCCTGAGAATTCTCAGGGAACGCTGTTCTTTTCCCTCGGAGTTCAGCGGGGCTGTGTCCTGAACCCTTGGGCTGCCTGGGATCTGTGTCCTTGCTGGTGCCGTGCCAGGCAGCCATTCAGACAGCATAGCCAAGGTGCAGTGCTTGAAAATGGGTGAACCAGCTGTTCCCTTGCCACCACGCACAGCCTTGCCTGGCCTCGGCAGACAGGGGCCCACGTCCTGAAGGAAGTCGTTGCCAAACACATGGGTCTAGTGACCCTTAAGAGCGGCAACTGCTGGGGGTTTTTCCATTAACTTTAAGGTAGCTGAGAGGTCCGCGGAGGTCTTCTCCTTGGTTAGGGTAAATCCAGGGCAGTCCAAAGATGGCCAGGGGAGGTAGGAAGAAAAGATGAATTTGCACACTTGCGGGGTACAGTGTTTCTGACCATTTTAGTTTACCAAAGTGGGTCCCACCAGGCTAAAAGTTGCAAAATTGGGATTTAACTCCTTCCTTATCCTGAGGGACCTTTCCTCAGCCCTCCTGCCACTGGTGCGCCACGGGGGAGCAATTCTGCGCTTTGCAGGGACGCACAGTGAGCGCTGTTTCACGTTGCCCTGGATGAGCCTCATCTTCACTGAGGTCAAGTTGCTTTCTCCCTCAGGGAACCCAGCTTGGGCTTCTTCTTGACCATAAATTAAAGTTTTAATCTGCAACCCTTTTTCTTTTAAAAATTAGCAATTCAATGTCGGGCGCAGTGGTGCTTGCCTGTCCAGAGGCAGCCTGTGCGATTTAGCAAGACCCTGTCTCAAGACAAAAATAATAAAAAGGGGCTGGGGCTGCAGTTCGGTGGTAGAACTTTTTTTTTTTTTTTTTCGGTACTGGGGGTTGAACCCAGGGTCTTGTGCCTGCATGCTCTGCAGGTGCTGGACCACTGAGCTGCTCCCCCAGCCCCCTTTTTTTTTTTTTTTTTTTTTACTTTTTTGAGACAGGGTCTTGCTAAGTTACGCAGACTGCCTCTGGTCTCAAACTTGTGATCCTCCTGCCTCCGCCTCCCAAGCCGCTGGGATTACAGGCGTGTGCCATTGCACCTGGCGGTAGAACATTTTCAAAGTATGCACAAGGCCCTGGGTCAGCACCCCAGTACCGCACTAAAGAAAAAAAAATAGCAATTCCAAATGTAAGAGGCCAGAGCAGCACAGAGTCTGAGCCTGTTCGTGTTGGACGGGCATCAGCAGAGTCTAAGTGGACAGTGCTTCTATGACCATCGGGCTCTTCTGGGGACAGAGTCATTACTTTAAACAGATTAATGATATGAATCCCTTTGTAAACTGTGTTGTTCAATCCCTTTGTAAACTGTGTTGTTCTTTTTTTTTTTTTTTTTTGCGGTACTGGGGGTTGAACCCAGGGCCTCGCGCCTGCATGCTCTGCAAGTGCTGGACCACTGAGCTGCACCTCAGCCCATTTTTTTTTTTTACTTTTTGAGACAAGGTCTCGCTAAATTACATAGACTGCCTCTGGTCTCAAACTTGCGATCCACCCGCCTCCGCCTCCCGAGCCGCTGGGATTACAGGCGTGCGCCACCACGCCCGGCCCCAACTGTGTTGTTCTTGTTGTTGGGTGCCGTCAAGTCAGGGCCGACTCACTGTGACCCTACGTACAACAGAAAGAAACACTCCCGGATTCTGTGCCAGGCACACGATCTTTTTTATGTTTACGCCCATTGTTGCAGACACTGTGTCAATCCATCTAGTTGAGGGTCTTCCTTTTTTCGTTGACCTGCCACTCTCCCAAACATGTGTGTGAACTGTAGAACCTTAAAAATATTGAGTAGTATTAGCATTTGTAAAGATGCTTTTTCCCTTGCTGCCAACTTTACTGAATTTGAAAAGCTACTTTGTTGAGGTATAATTGACACGCAAAAAGTCATGCATATTTCATGCACTCGTCTGAGGAGCTTAGGGATCCATGAATCCCTGTGAAGCATCCCCACCATCAAGGCCTCACACGTACTCACTGCCTCCCAAAGTTCCATCTTCCCTCTTTGTTGTTGTTCTTATCAATACTAATTTTTTAGTAAGAGCACTTTTCAAAATCTTCGCAAATGTTAAGTATACGATACAGTGTCAGCTGTAGGCATTATGCTGTGTATATAGTATGACGTGTTTTTTGGCTTACAAACTTATTACAGTGTGCATTTTCACATTGAACTCTGTTTTACTTCTTTGAATATAAGTTGTGATAACCTTGTATGTCATTTGGTAAAGTTTTTCGACTCCAGCAGTCACTCCTGTGCTGATGTGGGACATGTCCCCCAGTGGTGCTGTTGCAGGAAGCAAGACCCACCAGAGAGTCGCCAAGCACCAGCGTTAATTAGAGGAAGAGGTTACCTTGCCGGTGGAGCAACAGCCACATCTCTAGTGCCAAAAAGCTGAGCTCCCTGGATTGTTCCATCCTGTCCCTTATACAGGACTTACAGACTATGAGGCAAAGGGATCTGTGTGTTCCTGTCTGATTGGTCACTTTAAACAGTCTGCAGGTGTTACCTAGCAATCCAAGCAAAAAGCAGAAAGTCCTTGACCACAAATCTTTGAAAAAAACTTTTAGATACCAGGGAATATGTCCATATGGGAAGGAATTTACTGCCGCCCCTCTGTGTTCAGAGAGAGGAACTCCTGGCATTCCCTAGAGAAGGGAGTGCAATCCTATTCCTTGATTTAGGGGAGAGGGGAAGGTAAACTCCCGAGTCTAAAAGTAGCCAAGGTTTAATTAGGCTTCCTTTTTTATATTATATTAGGTCTTTCCTTCCTCATATCAGTACAGAATTCGGTTCCAGAGCCACAAGGATGTGGCGTGGGTACCGCCAGTTCCTTCTCCCCAGGAAAATGTCTTGGTCTGCTGCTGGGGACCAAAGCATGACTGTGTAGAAATGTAGTCGCACAAAGAGCATCTGATATAATGCTCATGCACTGGGTGGGGAAACGAACCAGTCATCTGCTGAGATCCTTCCTGGCGCCTCCCCTGGGTACGCAGCAGGCCCTTCTCAGACGGGGGTCTCATGGTCCACTGTCAGACAAGGCGCTCAGAGAGCAGCTTCCCTGCCAACTCCAAGGAAGAGAGAGGAGGAAAAGGTCAGAGTGTCGGTGACCCGCCCTGGGGAGAGAGAGGAGCCTGTGAGAGGAGGGGCCGCAGTGGCCCCCTTTACAACAAAAGCCATCATCACCACCTCCCTCAAGCTACTTCTCAGGTGCTTCAGAACCAGAAAAAAAAGGCCAAATGATCTCACCTCTGTGTTCTAGGCACGTAGGCAATCACGAGGGCTGGAGGGTCAGGAGCCAGGAAGCAGGACCCAGAACCAAGAAGTGCAGATCCCGTGTCCGCCGTGGAAGACGCTTGAGATGTGGCCCTTCCTGTGGGCCTGGGGCTTTCCGGGGGCCACGTGGGCTCTGTTCTTTTCCTCTGAGCCAGAGTCTCCCCAGGACACCTGCTGGCCTCATGCCTCGATTCTCTCTGGACGGCGGACCCTTCCTTGCAGGTCCGAGGCTGGCTCCTTGTGGCCATCCGTGTCTGTGTCTCCCCTAGGTGCCCTGTCTCCCTTTCACCATTTTTCTTCGCCTCTGCCTTTGCATTCTGTCATTCTCTCAAGCTGACGCCTGACGTGGTGGGTTCTGTTCTCAGGCTGCCTCCGTGGCGGCTCCATTCTGTGCATGAGCTGAGCTGCCTTCGAGGTGGGAGGTGGGAGGCTAGAGGCCTGCAGTCAGTCTTCCCTGTCATCAGTTAAGAGCACTGACCTTGGCCAGGGCTGCTTCTCCCCTGCCGGTCAGGCTCGGGCTTGAGTCTCCCTTCTGCTGGAGGGCCCTGGACAGACCGCGAGGGTGCTGGCTGCTGCTCACCTCTCGTCTCGTCTGCAGGGCGCAGCCCTCGTGGAGTTCGCGGTGGTGAGCTTGGTGGATGGTGAGCTGAGAGTGGCCGCCACCTTTCATCCTGTCCTTGCTCGGTGCAGGGAGCAGGCCTGAGGCAATCGGAGGGTCGGCATGGCATCCGATGCCCGCAATGTGGTTCATAGGTTAGGGAGTGGGGTTGAGGGAGCGGCCAGGACAGCGCTGTTGGCCCGAGTGGCTGTACTGGCATTTTGTGTCTCTGGAGCAGGGGCTCAGGCGCATCTGTGGGGCACAGGCTGTGTCCAACTGCAGGAGGAGGACTCAACAACCAGCGCGCTCACCCTTGATGAAACCTCGGCCCTGGACTGACTGATGCAGGAACTCTCGTCGTCCCGAACCCCAGCCCTAACCCCAGAGCGTCAGGACCGCGGCTCTGGTGCCCACTGCCTGCGCTTTAACGCCAGCGGGGCAGCTGCTGCTGTGGGGGCTTGGGCGGGCTCCTCAGCCTCTCTGTTTTCAGCCCCTTCCTTGTAGAAGGGGTTTGTAGCAGCGCTGCCTCCACGGCTACGCTGTCCTGGGAGCGAGGAACAGACTTGAGCCGCGTACTCCCCTTGGCTATTTCCAGCTTGGCTTGACCCCGTCACTTTCTCCAGAAATTCCCTTTCTTCCACGTAACCGATGGATTCTGTGTGGCTGTCAGATCGAACCTGATGCCGTTCACCAGGGAGAGCCATTCCTTAGGAGCCTCTGCTTGAAGGCAGATGGGCTTCAGCACGTCTGTAGCTTCACACAGGGAACTGTGTGTGTCCAGGGAGGTAGGGGTGTTTGGACATGCCTGCTGTGCTCAGTTCCCGTCCCCCGCTTCTCTCTTTTGGGAAGGTATTGCCAGGTAGCCCAGGCTGGCCTGGAACTCACAATCCTCCTGCCCCAGCCTCCCATGTGCTGCGATTACAGTGTGCACCACCCCGCTCCGCTTCAGGTTTCTCTGGGAGGCCCAGGCAGTCTGCTCACTCCAAGAAGCTGGAGTGCTCTGTAGATAGCCAGCCAACATCACTCAGCAGGCACACTTTTGGGGGCCCCTTCAGAGTATTGGCAAGCGTGAGAATGGGCCACACGGACTCCTTAGTAGGGTAACTATAGTCCTCGGGGACGGTGTTGACCTCAGGCTCTTGTACCCCAGGCCCTGGCCAGGTGTGTGCAGGACAGGACTGAGGAGGCCTGAGCTTCCTTTCTGGGGTCCAGTCTTGGCCCCAGCTGTAGCCAGGCATGCGACTCTGGAAAATGACCCACTATGATCTTAGTAAGAGCTGGGGTGATCACAGGCCTCACCACGTGAGGTTTTGGTGAGTCAGGTGACGTGGTTTTTTTTTTTTTTTTTTTTTTTTGTGGTACTGGGAGTTGAACCCAGGGCCTCGCGTTTGCATGCTCTGCAAGCGCTGGACCACTGAGCTGTACCCCCAGCCCATTTTTTTTTTTTACTTTTTGAGACAGGGTCTTTCTAAGTTACACAGACTGCCTCTGGTCTCGAACTTGCGATCCACCTGCCTCCGCCTCCAGAGCTGGGATTACAGGCATGCGCCACTGCGCCCGGCTCAGGTGACATGTGTTAAGAACGTAGACCATACCTGGTGCCCAGCAGGTGCTGGGCGAGGGAGTGATGCGTGCATGGACACCTGGTACGCTGTGTTGGTTGGTAGCTCTGGGTGTTCTTCATGCCCCTCCATCTGAGCTTATTATAGATGCCATTTGTATGTGTGGCATAAATCCTTGTAATCTGAGGGGAAGGCGGTAGTGGGGGCTGTGAATAGTAACTGGGCTATTCCTGCCATGATATTTGGCCTGTAAGGTGCTGGGATAAGCCATGGCGGCACCACAGAGCAGCTCCCTGCCGTCCACTGGACGCTTTCATCCGTAGAGGGCCCGGCCCTGGGCTGGCCATTTGGGAACAGCAGCTTTGCACCTGCACAGCCTTGTGTGCGCTGCCGAAGGGTGCAGTGAGGTGAGCGCACAGCAATGTGGCCGCAGATCCTGACAAGAGAAACCTTTGCGGAAACGCCCTGAGATGTGCCCGCCCTGTGGCTTGAGGGACTGTGTGGTGCCCTTGATGTCCCTCTGCTTCCGCCCATCCATACCCCCATCCAAACATCCCCTCTGTGGCCACCAGAGGCTCTTCGGAGGCTGGGAAGGGTTTTAATCCTGTCTGGCCCTCTCCTAAAATAAGCTGTATAATTGAAAATGTGCCTACAGGCATAATCTGCCCATTGGTGGACTCGAGACAAAGCTGATTAGAGGCCCCCAGCTGTAAGTGTGTGAGAGGAAACTCTTTCTTCAGAAGACACTGTTGGTGAGCAGGCGTGGGGGCACACACCTGTCATCCCAGCACTCAGAGGCTGAGGCAGGAGGGTCAATGTGAGTTTGAGGCCAGCCTGGACTACATAGTGAGTTCCAGGCCAGCATAGGCTACACAGAGAGACCCAGTCTCCAAAAAACAAAAACCAACAAGATGATGCTGTTGGTAACGAGAGGAACCTCAATACACTGCACACGGCCAGCATGAACATCTCGAGGAGAATACGCATGAGCGCACCCCGCCTCGTGGCCTTCCTGCTACCCATCAGCTGATCCTTCCGCTCTCCCAGGGGAGGGACCTGAGGAGGGGAGGAGAAGCTCTGTCAGTGCTGGCAACCCCGGGCCTGTGGGTGCCCAAAGCGGAGGGGGCTGGACTGGCAGACCAGAGGCTCAGGCTCCATGCCCGCAGAGCCAGGGGCCTAGGACACCAGGATTTAGAAGCCAGAGACCCATGGCTCTCGCGGTGCCGCCTGGGGGCTTCTTGCTGTGGCTTCAACTCCAGCAGCCCTGGCCGTCGGCAGCTGTTGTCAGCCTCAGCTTCTTGCAGGACAGACAGGCAGCAGCAGGCAGTTAGCTCAGGCCTCGGGCGTTGGGACCCTTGCTCCTGCCACGATTCATGTCACAGCTCTTGGACCTGGTGTGTTGAGACCCTCAGCCCTAACTGCAGGTAGTATCACAGCTCTGAGGCCAGGGTGGCTGAGACCCTGGCTCTTGAAGTCTGGCAGCTTCCTGGGGCTCTTTCAGGGGCCGCAGCCTGCAGCCTCTCATCTCTGGCTCTTCAGAGCCTTCTTTCTTCAGCCTTGACTCTCCGCCCTGTCTTACTGTCTTTCTGTTTCTGCCATCCCTCATTGTCTCTGCCCTGGCTCCTCTCTGGAGCTCTTCTGTCACCTTCTGTTTGCTGCTACTGCTGCTGCTGTTGCTGCTGCCACTACAGGTGCTGTGGCTGTGTCCACTGCTGCTGCCATGGTCCCCACTGCTACCACTTTACTACCATGTCCACCGTCTCCTCTTTCTGCTACCAGCTCAGCTGCTATATAATGATAAAGATCAAAAGTGGGCAAGAAAACACCATGCAAGAGAAGCCTTTCTAGGGCCTAATATTGCAACACCTGAAGCCATAGCCTTGTGGCATCTGATCCCATCAGATCTTGGAAGCTAAGCAGGGTTAAGCCCTGTTAGTACTTGGATGGGAGACTGCCTGGGAACATCAGGTGCTGTAGGCTTGGGAGAAGGACCCGGCAACCCACTTCCAAAAATCAGTCTGCCATTGAAAACCCTACGAACAGCAGAGAAGCACTGACAATAGTGTTTTGCCTATTGTATGTAGGTTTGCTATGGTCGGATACCAACTGGACAGCACATAACAACAACAACAGCAATGTTGCAACACTAGGGGGCAGCACAGGGGGTGTCCCCTGGCTGATTGAAAAGTGAGCTGGGCAGCCTGCTTATATAACCAGGAAGTGGGTGCGGCAAATGTGTCTGCAGCAATCACGGCATAGTCCTTCATGCAAATGAAGGGCCCATTTGCACCAACCACAGACCATCTGCTGGGCCACAGGGGGGCCATGCTGTCCCTCTGGCCTGGGTGAAAATGGCTACTGGAGTTCACTGAGCCTGTGCTGGCAAAAGGTCTGGTGAAAGCTGTTGGAAACATTTGTGGAGTCGCTTCTGGACCTGCAGCTTGAGCATTGGCAGCAAGCAGCTGTGGTTGTGGTGTAACTTCCTCAAGGTGTCTGCAGTGTGTTCAGAGCAGCTGGGCTGCCATGGGAGCTGTCTGGGCAGCAGCCTGACTGTGGGCCTCTGCTCAAGGCAGCCAGGGCACTGGAGAAGGGCCTAACAGCTGTCAACTAGGGAGTCAAGTTACCCTGGGCCCCAGCCTCAGCTTATTTAAAGGGAAGACACACATTAAAGGGGAGGCTTACAGTAAAAGCCTGTCATCCATCTTCACACTGCGTTAGCAGCAGGTAACAGTGCTCTGATTGTAGCCAGATGCCCTTAGGGACAGGCAGGTCATGTTATCTGTCTCACTCAAGCGACTCATGCCCACAAAGTGGTGCTGTCTTGGTGTTTTGCCAAAATGACTATGTTTTCCCATTGGGTGACCGCTGGGGTCTGGGTTCCCCCTGTCTCTTCGCTGGTGATACCCTTTCATGCTTCTCGGCATGACAGAGCTCCAGAGCCTATGTGGTCATTAACGCTTGTGTTCAGAGTCAGGAATGGGGTCAGGAGGGAGGACTACATGTGAAGTTAGTTGGAGGTTGATTTTTTTTTTTTTTTAATGGTACTGGAGGTTGAACCTAGGGCCTCACGCTTGCATGCTGTGCAAGTGCTGGACCACTGAGCTGCCACCTCCAGCCCATTTTTTTACTTTTTGAGACAGGGTCTCACTAAATTGTGCAGACTGCCTCTGGTCTCAAACTTGCAATCCTCCTGCCTCCGCCTCCCGAGCCGCTGGGATGATAGGTGTGCGCCACCGTGCCTGGTGGAGGTTGATTTCTAATACCAGGAAAACAGTTCACTTTGCAACCAGCTGTCCATATAAACCCATGTCATGGTGCCTCTCCCCTTTCTATACACGATTGCTACCAGAGTTTCCTGAGCTGTAAGTCTCTCGAGGAGGCTGAGAGTTCTGTGAGGTCCCGGAGTGCCCTCACCTGCATCCGTGAAGACGCTGCTGTGCAGGAGAACCGCAGAGCCTCTCTGGTCAGGGCTCAGCCTCTGCTGGTCTTCTGTCCTCAAGATCCTCTCTCACTCCCGGGCTGCAGGGTCCCGTCTCCCCCAGGGATCGTGGTCCCCTAGCCGAGGAGCAGATGTGTCTGCAGATGTGTCCATCTCAGTCTGTCCTTCTCCCACACTGCTTGGAATCCCTTCTCCTCTGCCATTATCCAGGACAGTTGTAGATTAGTCTCCTCCCTCTTGAAGCATTCTTGAACCTGATGGTATCATCCGTCACGGTGGAGCCCTGACCAGGGACCTGGGACTTTCCTTTCAGGATTTAGAGCACTTTGACCCAGAACTGTCATGTGTGAGCTACAAATCCACCTCACTGTGTCACCGGTCTGTACCTGCAGCCACTGCTGGAGCCTGGGAGACTGGGGAGTGGCTGACCCAAATCCTCCAGTGAAGTCTGGGTGTTGGGTTTCTGCAGTCCCCTTATTTCCTGTACCTGACACATGGTGGCATCAGCCAGAGATGCTGCTGTTTTCCCTTTCTAATTTCCTGTTTACATAAAGGTAGTTTGCTGTGTTTCAGTTCTGAGAGTCCATGAGAGAAACTTATCTGGTGTCTGCATCAGGCCCCTGGGCCTGTAGGCCAGTGACCTTGCATGTGCAGAAACGAAGAAATGACCCATTTCCTGTTTAGGATACGAGAGAATCTCTCCGGATGTGTCTCCTGCTGTCGTAGAGTCCTCATCTCATTCCCACATACCAGCAGCATAACGAGGGAGTTAAAGCCAGTTTAGTACCCAGGATCACCCTGTTTGTTTCCAAATAAACTGAACACAAAGGAAGATTGATTCCCTCAGCAAGAACCAATCTTCGTTTTAAATCCATTCTAGAGAAAAGTAGGCATATCTGCTTTATTATAGCTACTAGAGATCTTTTTTCAGAAAGAAAATAAGTCTTTGGATGTTGCCAGAGGGTAAGAAAAATAGTCCAAAGACCGGAAAGGTAAATGCAGGTGGCAGGGAACTGATTTGAGGGTTCAGAGTATGTGAAGTGAACCTTTTCCCCTTAAGTGTTCTCCCCAAGGAAAGTGGGCAGATTTTTGAAGCAATGCCTGGTCAGGACAGGCACAAGGAGAGAATTTCTATCGGGGGAAATGTAGACCTGTTAAAATTCTTGTGAGCCTCTTGTGTTTGTCAGGAATTTCTGACAGTGTCTATTTTTTTTTTTTCCTGATAGTCTGGAACTGTCCATTGATTTTGACGTCGTCATGTTTACCTGTTCGTTTTTTCCTCATGTTAGGAAGATAGGAAGACAGTTAAATGCCACAAAACCAACGCCCCTCAGTCTGAAGTCCAAGACAGAATCAAACAGGTGGCTTTACCTGGTTAACAGACCCCCCAAGTGAGGGGAAAGGGGGAGTGGAGATGAACAGCCCCTCTCTCTGTAGAGGTTGTCCAAGGCAAGGTGTCCTCTGATTATGGGGTGGGCTAGGTGCCCGGGGCATCTCGGCAAAGACACTGACATTTATGAAGCATGCTACAGCTCTGCCTTTTTAAAAGTATACATGTCTGATTTCATTGTGTCCTTACAGCGTCCTGTCCAGGTTTGGAGATTGTCCCCATGCACACGGGGACACCCAGGCATGCTCAGGCTAACTGGCTAAGGCGCACCACAGTGTGAGCGGATGGCCAGGAACCAACCCTCTGTGCTTCAACAGGACCCTCTCTCTGAACGTTACCCTGGGAAGCCTGGGTGTAGCAGGTGAGGTGGGTCACCTGCAGAAGCAGCGCCGGCGTGGCTGCAACCAGCCTGAGCTCCAAGGTGACTGCCGGGCAGCCTCAGGAGGGCAGGCCGGCAGAGCGATCATAAGCCTAACATAACCTGTCGGTGTCTGAAGACAGGAGGCTCATGGGGTGTGCTGGGCAGGAAGAGCGGGCCACAGAGGATGCACGTGTGGTTTATGTCCTGGGAACTGGGGGAGGCTGGCGCGAGGCCACGCACTGCCGGCAGACAGGTGGCCCTGCACGCTGGAGACATTTGCTCCTGCCATGTGGTCTCAGGTGGACCTTGTAAGCTCATCTGTACCCTGGGGAAGGGGTGTGGACACGTGGATCTGAGGGGGAGAGTGAGCTCATAAGCTCTGATCTTCACAACCGTCCCGCCAGGAAGGGATTCGAATTAGCTCCCCCTGGACGAGAAAAGCAAGGTCCAGAGGAGTGGCGCTTTGGTGAGCCGGAGAGCTGTGAGGGCTTGAGTTAGAGTGGGTCGAGTCCAGCCCAACTTCAGAAGTGTCTGATTGTGTTCTGTCTCCTCAGTCTTGTTGCCTGGGGCGGCGCTTAGTTGTCTTTCCGATGGACAGTTGTTGGTAGACACCGATTCCTACCAATGCCTTGAATTCCATGGAGCGAGTCAGTGTCACAATGGCCAGCATGTGTAGGGGGTCACCTCTCCCATGGCCGTTGGGGTCACTCTGATGGCCATTAGAGTCACTCTTTACTATGGCCATTGGGGTTCTTGTTCTATGATGGATGTTGGGGTCACCCTCTCTGATGGCCACTGGGGGTCTCTCTGATGGCTGTTGGGGTCACCTTCTCTGATGGCTATTGGAGGTCACTCTCTCTGATTGCCATTGGGGTCCCCTCTTCATTGGCCACTGACCCCCTTCCCTGAGGTGCCTGTTGAGTACCCTTCGGACTTCCCGAGTGCCTTTTCCCTTGGTTGGTCTCCGACTGGCCAGGTCGCCTGGCTCTGTCCAGGACTGTGCCAGGCTGTGATATCTAAGAGCAAGTCACCACCACGTTCTGACCTCCAGCCCTGGGCACCAGCCAGCTCTTCTGGCTCCTCGCTGGCTCTGGCCACTGGCCCTGATCGGAGACTTCACATCCTATCATTTTGATGGCAGGGCCTGGTAGCAACACTGTGTCTCATTTTAATAATTTAGCGATCGTAAGCCATGCCGCTGTGAGTACAGAAGCTTCAGAAAGAGCCGGGTGGGGATGTTTATGCCTTCCAGAATGCGGAAGCAGATTGATGTCACCAAAGCCCACTTCAGATGCTTAGCCTCAAAGCGTCCCCCGAGACTCGCTCTTAACAGTTAGAAATGTACCCCTTTGTTCGAGATTGCATCGTGAAGAGGCATTCTAAAGGCAAGACCAGACAGGCGTTCTTTGTAATTAGCGTGCACTGTTTGAATGCTGATGAGTACTTGGAAACAGTTTCCTCTCTTAAACCTCCTCAGTAGCCCCTGCTCATCTTCCCTAAGGCTTTAGTCTGTGAAACCAAGTCTTCATCTGCGGCTAGGGTGGAGGTTAACTTCAGCCTGCCCAGGCATCATGGGTTCCAAAAGCTGAGGGTGTTGGAAAGACTCGGACAGAACTGAGCTGCCCACATGTAGTCATGGCCTCTTAGAACGTGGAAGCCACATGGACGTCACGTCTCAACAGTGGAGAGAAAAGACAATAGTGTCCTGTTAGACATGTTTCCTCTCATCTCAGACCCAGCTCAGTTACCACTCACACCTGGTGTCCACTCCGCATATACAGTGGCACATCGGGTCACCGTCATGTGAAGTCAGGGGGTGCTGATTCCGTCTCCCGCCTCACACTACTGCACCAGGATCCGGTACTGGAACGAGGGGGCAAAGCCCGAAACTCCCCCTTGTTTTCTGGCGGGTCGAGGCAGCAGGACATGTGCGAGTTCTATAATCATATCATTCTTAAGGTCAGGCCTTTAGAATGGCACACGCCTTTGATGTGTGCTTAGATTCCGAGTCTTATGAAAATTTAATGTGGAGCAGGGACTTGCTCGGAGGCTGCCCCCGCCTCCAGGGAAGCGTTTTGTCATGACACGCTGACAATTTGGGATCATCTTAGAAATAAACACGTCTCTAAAGTTAGCACGCAAAGCGGGGTACTTAGACGTAGCGATGTGCTGGCGCATAAAAGTTGGCATTAAAAGGTAACAGTGAACTCTGCAGACGGACTTGCATGCACAGTGGCCTTTTGTTGGGGTGGGCGCTGGAGCTGGCGGCTCTTGATGCAAACCCACGAGAGCAGACACCTAAGTTGCTGAGCTGTTCTGTGATAACAGCTACAGAGAGGGCGCCTTCTGGTTCATCCATATTTCATTAGGGCGGCCGTTAAAAATTCATTAGAGACACCCATCTGTACTCAGCAGCACCCTGGAGGGGCTCAGACGGCGATCAGAGGTTTGAGTAGTGCTTACCATGAACAGGGAAAGGCAGTCACTCAGGAGGACCAGCAGTGCAGTGCAGAGGCTGCTCGCGGATTTCAGAGCCCACCTTCCAGGTGGCTGGGACTCTGGCTGCCCAGTTCCTCAGCCCCAGGCGTGAGGAGGAGGGAAAGCAAGACACACAATGTTGGGTCAGGGTTGGGAACCTGTTGGTTCCATCGGAGGAGATGGGCTTGGGAGGACGGAAGGGAGCTGGAAGCACAGGTTGGTTGGTTTTTAACACCGTAAAGCCAGGAGAGAGGCCGTGCCACCTACGAAGGAGAGATCCTAGGGAGAAGCAGCAGAACCCCACAGGAAACCACACTGAGGCCGCAGTGGGGCTGGTTCTGGGGCAGCAGGAGGCCACACGTGGCTCCACACGTGACCCCCCTACGTGGTCCCCCACGTGACCCTGCCGTGTCCAGCACCGCTGTTCGGAGTCTATGGACACTCAGCGCCCCTATCCTCACTTTAGATCTTCAGCTCCAGTGCTGAAACTCAGAGGGTGGGTCCTCATCAGAGGGGGTGGGCTTGGGCCCGTGTGGTCTCATGCACACGGGGTGCTCGGGGCCATGGAGAGCCTATTGGCCTGAGAGCCTGGTCAGTACAGAAAAAGGCTATGGTCAGCGGAGCTACAAGGATTGAACTCTGCATTGAGCTCCACCGTGGAGGTGGTTGTGCCCAGGCCCGTTTGGCCCAGGGGAATATTCTTGTCTTTTTCATACTCCGGAATTGAAAATAACACTGGCTGTTGAGCTGTGATGCAGGGAGGAAGGACCTTCCCTCTGTCCTTCCATAGCTGGGTCCTCAGGTGCACCATAGG
Source organism: Pedetes capensis (assembly GCA_007922755.1). Classification (NCBI taxonomy): domain Eukaryota; kingdom Metazoa; phylum Chordata; class Mammalia; order Rodentia; family Pedetidae; genus Pedetes; species Pedetes capensis. The sequence continues at coordinate 46,230 of VMDO01010194.1, read as the reverse complement.
AGACCCGGCTCAGAGCTACGTCCGCAGATGACAATCGGCAGGCTAGCAGGAGAAAACGCAGACATACTTCTTAACTTTTAACAAGCGCAGACCCGAAGTCAACACGATCCAAGAGTTTATCTTCTCTGGATGGGGGGTGGTGCAGACCACGCATGAGAGAGCAGATGACGTGTAGGAAGGAGGAACAGATGGAGGCTCTGCAGCGTATGGCCAAGTCGTCTGGGTGCAGTGCCCATTTCCAGTCCATCTTCCTGACTGGAACAGCATCTGTGGCAAATGAAATCCTTTTGGGGCACCTGCGTATAGGCAGATGAGCAGAGTTAGAGAAAACTGCTCTTTGCATTTGCTGTTTACGAGTGCTTTCGGCTCAACGTAATCAGTGTGGCCACGGGATGCGTTCTGTGCTGGCACATTTTGGTTTCCTCCAGTGAGGTTGTGCCCTGTGTGGTACAAAGCAGTTACATCAGTCATCTTATCTGTCCTCACAGCATTCTGTGGGATGGAGTCCCATTTTACAGATGGGTTGATGGAAGTAACAGAGCAGCAAGCCGCTTGGCTGTGCTCAGAAGCAGCAGGGCTGAATTCTAAACTCAGGGAATCTATCTCTAGGGCGTACCCTTACCACTACGAAGGACAGGTCCATAAATCCTGGGTGTGCACATGAAATTTAGATAAGCTTCTTGTTTGGAAAAATTGTAGATTTATGAGAAGTCACAAGGATTGTACAAGGTTCTCTTCACCCAGCTTCTTCTCATGCTACCAGCTTAATCACAGCTTGTTGTTGTTGTTGTTAGGTGCTGTCGAGTTGGTATCCAACTCATAGCAACCCTCATAGGGTTTTCAATGGCTGACTGTTTTAGGATTGCCTTGGGAGTGGATTGCCAGGCCCTTCTCCCATTTTTGCGGTGCTGGGAATTGAACTCAGGACCTCAGAGACTGCAGCACAGCGCTCTACCAACTGAGCCACAGCACATGTATTAAAACTCTCTGAAATTCACACTGGCACAATGAAATCAACTTCTGATCTTATTGGGATTTCACCAGTTTTCCTAGCAGAGTCCCTTTCCTGTTCCAGAATCCCAGCCTACACAGTGTGAGTGGATTTTGACCCTCGAACACAGGGTGGACTGAATAGTGAACCGCTGGCAGACTATCCTCCTGGGGTCAGGGATGTGGGACAGGGCCCAGCAGCTGATGGCCTGGTTCCTTCTTCGGGAGTCTTGTGTGGCGCGTTGTCTGATGAAAGCGGAGGCTCTTCTGGGGTGGAGCGTGCAAACAGATCCATGGGTAGGGACTTTAAGCAGCTAAGGTCTCTACTTTATCCACACATAGTGGTTGGTAGCTACTGCACATTTTAAGAAACAAAGGGGGGTGGGAGAGAGAAGGTTCTGTAAAGGAACAACCTCTGCAGTGTCATGAGGCCATGTTTGTGATGCATTTGAACCGGAAGTGCATGGGGACGTTAAACATAACTCTCTCTGGAAGCAGAGACTTTTGCTCTGGCCACCCTCTGAAATCGCCTGGGGAGCCGGAGGAACCTAATGCCGGAGTCCCCCCTCCACGCTGTGCTTTCAGCCATCTCAGCGTGGCCTGGACTTGGAGTTTTGTAAGGACACCCTAGTGATGCTTGTGCACAGCCAAATTTGAGGAGCCCCCACCTGCCCTCTGAGTTTCAGCACTGCAACTAAAGATCTAAAGTGAGGATGGGGGTGCTGAGTGTCCATAGACTCTGAATAGTGGTGCAGGACACGCAGGGCCATGTGTGGGGCCACACATAGGGCCACATGTGGCCTCCTGCTGTCCCAGAACCAGCCCCTTCTACGGCCTCAGTGTGGTTTCCTGTGGGGTTCTGCCGCTTCTGCCCCAGGAGCTCTCCTTCGTAGGTGGCGTGGCCTCTCTCCTGGCTTTGGTGTTAAAAACCAACCAACCTGTTCTTCCAGCTCTCTTCTCTCCAGCACAGCCCTGCCTCACCCGGGCCCCGGCCCCCACCTACAGCTGCTCTGGTTCTGTTCTCATCCACGCAGAGCTAGTTTGCCACCCACCTCCCCTCCACACAGGACCCTCTGCCCGAGGTCTGGCCGCTCTGACCTCTGCCTTCCCTCCTCCGCCCTTGTGCGCTTACCGCCCCTCCATTGGCCTTGACCATGCCCTCTTTGTGGGCCTTGGAAGCCTTCCAGGTCACCTCCAGGGTCCCTTCTGGCAGTGGAGGGGCCTCAGCCTGCCTGCATCTGCCGGTCTTCGCCTGGCCGCAGTGAGCTCAGAGGGCAGGGACCGTGGCTTTGAAGATTACTGTAGACTGCTTTACAGTTACGAAGATGACACTGACAGACAATTACGTGTTACCGTGTGATTACATGTGGGCCTCCCATGGCTGAGAAGAGTTGTGTCAGACCCGCATGACCGTCGCCAGGCTCGAGAGATGGGACGTTGTCCTTGAGCTCCCGCTCGGTGAGGGGCATTTCTCGTGGTACAACTGAGAATAATAGTGCAGTCAGTGGCTTACCCAGGGAACGTTACCCTCGAGGTCCCTGGCACATCAAGGCCCCCTGTCCCCGTAGCCATTTTGCTGTGTCTGTCATTCCATTGCTTTCCTTTACACCTTCAGCATGCATCTGTCTCTGTGTTCCAAGGGGAGCGATCTGCAGCTTTGCTGCCTCAGTAAAACCCCAACTCCACGCGGAGTTAGCCCTTCCCTCGGACTGTGCGTCTGCAACAAGGAAGTGATGTGGGGCGGGGAGGGGCAGAGTCCTGTCATCCGGGTTTTCAGGAGGCTGCTGGGAAACAGACCCTTTCTCCTCATGGGGCTCCTGGGGGGCACACTCTCCGTGGCCCCGCCACAGTCCACTCAGCTTTGAGAATTCCTGAAGTGCGTGAGAAGGTTGGCGTGGCTCCCCTCACCACAAGCATCTGGAGAATTCCCGTGCCTAGTAAGACAATCCACCCTTCAAAGGAATGGGCGTGTCCTTGTGAGTGTGAGTGCCAGCGAGCCCGGTACACGGTCCTGTGCTGACTACTGAGCTGCACAGAATGCAGATCGGAAAGGGCTAGGAAGGACAGCTTCGTGCTGTGCAGTTCTCTCTCTCCACTTCTGCACCTACACCTATCTTTCCTTCTGTATCTCTGTGATTCATAAGTATGTTTATGCACAGTCATACACATCTACACCTGTATTTTTATATTAAACATGTGTTCACGCATACCTACTGTTCCTTCACGCTCATGTGAAGCACTGTTGAAACTGTACTTCGTTGATCTTCCAATTTTAGGACATATTTAGGTTAAGCTTGTGGAATTAATCCATAGAAACAGGAAGTAAAATAGTAGTTGCCAGAGTCATTATACCAAAAAGAATTTGTGGATGACCATCCATTTCAAGAGGTTGCATATGATCAGGAACCAATGGTACTGAAGGATGAAGTAGAAGCTGCCTTGAAGGCACTGGAAAAACACAAGGCCCCAGGAATTGATGGAATACCAACAGAGATGTTTCAGCAAACAGACGCGGTATGAGAGGTGCTAACTTGTTCATGCCAAGAGATTTGGAAAATAGCTACCCGGCCAACTGACTGGAAGAGATCCATATTTGTACCTATTTCCAAGAAAGGGGATCCAGCTGAATAGGAAAATTATTGAATGATATTCATATTACACACAAGTAAAATTTTGCTACAGATCATTCAAAAGCAACTGCAGCAGTATATAGACAGGGAATGGCTGGAAAATCAAGATGGATTTAGAAGAGGGTATAGAACCAGGGACACTGTTGCTGAAGTTAGATGGATATTAGCTAAAATCAGAGAATAGGTTTTATTGACTCTGCAAAGACATTTGACTGTGTGGATCACAGTAAATTATGGATAACACTGGGAAGTATGGTGATACCAGAGCACCTAATTGTACTCATGTGGAATCTGTACATGGACCAAAAGGCAGTTGTTCAAACAGAATAAGGAAATATTGCCTGGTTTAAAGTCAAGAAAGGTGTGTGTCAGGGATGTATCCTTCCTATATACCTCTTTCATCTCTATGCTGAGCAAATAACCAAAGAAGATGGACTTCATGAAGAAGAAGGTGGCATCAGGATTAGAGGAAGAGTCATTACCAACTTGCATTATACAGATGACACAACTCTGCTTGCTGAAAGTGAAGAGGATTTGAAACATTTACTGATGAAGATCAAAGAACACAACCTTCAGTATGGATTACACCTCAACATCAACAAAACAAAAATCCTTACAACTGGGTCAGTATGCATCTTCATGATAAATGGAGAAAAGATTGGGTTTGTCCAAGAGTTTGCTTTTCTTGTTCTATAATCAACACCCATGGAAGCAGCAGTCAAGAAATCAAAAGACACATTGCTCTAGGAAAAGCTGTGGCAAAGACCTCTTTAAAGTTTTGAAAAGTAAAGATGTTATATTGAAGGCAAAGGTGCACCTCACTCATGCCATGGTATTTTCAGTTGCATCATATGGTTGACCATGCATGAGAGTTGCTGGGCAGGCAGTTCGTTACAATGAGGACCCTGGCTCAGTGGGTCCCAGGTGTGGCTGGAGACACTCCATTTCTAATAAGCCCCCAAATGATGAGCCACACTTTGTGTAATGATGGGACATAAGGGGTTAAATGCTAATGTTAAAAGACACTCGAGGGAGCTGGGTGCATGCTTGTAATCCCAGTGGCTCCGGAGGTGGAGGCAGGAGGATCGCAAGTTCGAGACTGGAGGTAGTCTGCATAACTTAGCGAGACCCTGTCTCAAAAAGTAAAAAAAAAATTGGGCTGAGGGTGCAGCTCAGTGGTCCAGCAACTGCAGAGCATACATGCACGAGGCCCTGGGTTCAACCCCCAGTACTGCAAAAAATATAAAAAAGACAGCCCAGATGTCCACGTGGTCCTTGCTCCCAGGTGGACAGCGCAGGAGTGGGCGTAGCACAGCGCCCAGTAATGATAACACTTCAAACCCTGTGTCTCTTCACATAAAGAAATGAGGGGAGCCCCAGGAGGGGGTCTTCCCTCTGCTGGGGTTTGAGGTGGATGAGGGAGCAGAGCAGTGGGGGCTTGTGTGGCGCAGATGGGTGGCCGTGCTGCCCTGGGTGGGTGTCCTGCAGAGGCAAAGGGCTGGACCCAGCCACCATCCCAATGTCTGGACTGAAATGCGACCCTGGCTGTTGTCTGAGATGGACCCCCGAGGGCCAGCGCCTGGCCTGGCACACCTCAGGTGACCAGTGAATTCCCCGAGATTCAGCCATTGCTTGGTCATTAGGAGCACTGAACGCACTGAGATTTGTTGAAACAGAGTTTGAATGCGACCTTCCTTCCCACCTGGTTTCCCCAGGATTACTGACAGTGCTGTAAGCATAGTTGTTGAGCTTTGTTGGTAGGCTCTGTGTGAACTCACCTCTTTTTCACTACCAGGTGCAGCTATTCCCTCTCACGGGAGGGGCTGCTCAGAATGGTGGGGCAGAGCCAGGAGCCACTTGTTGTTAGGTGCTATCGAGTCAGTGTCTGACTCATAGTGACCCTACATACAACAGGGGAAACACTATTGTCAGTGCTTCTGTGCACTGACGGATTGATTTTTGGGAGTGGGTTGCCGGGTCCTTCTCCCAAACCTACAGCACCTGGTTCCCAGGCGGTCTCCTATCCAAGTACTAACCAGGCCCAAACTTGCTTAGCTTCTGAGATCTGACGGGATCGGATGCCACAGGGCTATGTCTGCAGGCAGGAGTCACTATAGTGACTGAATTTTTGCCCCTTGGTTTCTGTTGCTCTTCCTCTTTCTTCCTCCTTTCACTCATAAAAGCAACCCGGGTTCCAGAGAAGGTGCAACTGACACGGGTAGGAAGTGGCGTGTTTCATGGCATCAAAAGGCTGGCAGAGTCGCCCACCTATGCCTTGCAGGAAATCCTGCTGAGGAGTCGGATCACGTCTCTCTTGCCGGGGGAGTAGGGTTGGAATCTCCTTCTGTGCTCTCTCAGGCTTGGGAGGCAGAATGAAACTGTGGGGATTGGCTTTGGGTTTCTCTCCCACGGGCTCCTTTGGTTTCGTTGCATTGACGTGTGTTCTGCGCCTGTGGCGGCTGAGGGCCAAGTTCGAGACCTCAGCATCCCACAGAGAGAAGCAGCCCAGACCCTGGCGGTGTGGAGTCAGGCTCGCCTTGGCTGGATCGGAGAAAAGGGGAGTGCACAGCATTTTCCCAGGGGCCTCCGTTCCAGCTGTTCCTCCAACAGGATGCAGGCCGGCACCCTGGCCTCCTCGGGGAGGCTGCCCTATGCTGACACCCCAAGACATGACGTCTGAGCAGGGCCTGGAGGCTGCCAGTCCATGTAGGGAGAAATTGGGAGGAAATTGGCAAAACCCCAAAACTGGGAAAACCGGCTTTTGAAAATCTGGTCTGTAAATTAGAAATCTAGGGAAAATGAAAGTAACTTGGTTGGATGTTTGTACAAAACCCTTCACAAATCCCCCAACCTGATTGGACAACTGGACTCCAAGCTGATTGGCTCAGGACATTCCGTGGGTGAACTACATAAGGAGCTGTACTGTGGCAGTTTGACCCCCTTTTTTCATCCAGTCCTTCGACCACCAACAAGGAAAGATCCCCCTTTTTCGCCTGGACCACTGATGAGGAAATAGCTCTCTCTGCTCTCTCGCCCCATCCTTCGGTGAGGAAAGAACGCTCTCACACTGTGACCATCAACAAGGAAAGAACTTGCTCTCCATCTGATCACTGACGAAGCAAGAACTCTCTCCTCGTGACCACCGAGACCACCAACATGGGTGTTTGTCCCTGGAAGGCAAAAGCGCCTGAGGATTTTCCTTTCTTCCGTCTCTGTTGGTGTCCTGAAGGCTGCAGGAGTCCGCGCCCCTCACCCGAGGGTCCTGAGTGAATTGTGTTTAGTATCTGTGTGTGTGGCGGCTGCCCATCCGAACATCCGGGCCTGACCGGGAGGTGCGAGCCCCACAAGTCAGCACTAGAGTCCTGGCCTCTCTGGGAAACTGCCGTGTGACTGAGCAGAGAGAAACACCAGGCTCCTCGGCAGTGCATGTCCTCGCGCACAGAAGGAAGGGAACAGGGCAGAGTGGGCAGCCCCCTTGATGTCCTCAGGGTGGTGGAGTCACGGAGGTGGTGCCGTTCCGGGCAGTGGAACAGGAATGCTAAGCTGCACCGCCTGCATTGTTTTGCATCTTGACTTAAAAACCTGGGTGCACAGTGGGCTGGACCGTCCAGGTCATGCACGTGCATCCTGTGACGTGTGCCCGAAGGTGGTTTCTCGGGATGCGTCCCTGCGGTCAGGCAGTGCGGGACTGGATCTCCAAGGCCTCGGCTGGGCGGTGTGAAGCAGGTGTGAGTTACACAGAGCCCCGGCCCCGCAGCCGCTTCTCACGTGTTAGCGTCAAGTTGCTTCTGGCTACAGGTTCTCCAGATGTTAGTTCTCACCATCGCAGGGTGCAAAGCAGCACTTGATTTGTCTCTGATTGTGCGGAGTGTAGAGGTTTGTGTGTCAGGCGGCTCAGGAAAGGTTCCATCTATCAGCTGGACACGCACACACACACACACACACACACACACACACACACACACACACACGGAGCAGGTTGGACTGCGTCCTGCCCCTGCATTGACTGACTGGTGGATTCTATTGGCAGACTTAACCCTTCTATTTCTGCGCAAAGTGACAATTAGAAATATTTAACTTCTTCAACTCGAAATAGTATAAAAAATAAATCTTCATGAGCTGTGAAAAATTTAGCAAGTGCTATTTGTATGTTTAATTTTAATCTTCTGCATATTTTTAGTTGAGGTACAATTTGCACATGGTCAGCCGTGACCTCCTCTGCCTCTCTGGGTGAGAATGCCTCAGCAGGTGGAGGGAGCATCATGGGGTGGGTGGGGAGACTGGTGTCAGTGTGGTGGTCAGCACTCGTCCTGCTGTTTGCCCTTGAGCACTGGTTTGCTCTGGGATGAAGCAGGAATGGAGAACTTGTGGCGTGGGTGGAAGGTAAATACGACCGTGAGGGATAGGAGGTGTCAGCAGCTCAGGTATGAGGAATTATTTGTGCCTTTTCTGTCTTGGTCCTCCACCCCCTACCCCCTAGGACGTGTTAGGAAGCACTGTGGAAAGTGTGATGCTTTTGAGTAATCTCTCTGCTGGCATCAGGAGCTCGCAGGAAATAAGACAGAATGGCTTGGCTCCTCGTTTTCCACTTGGCAAATAAGAAGGTTATTTGCACATGGTTTAATTTCTTTCAAGCTGCAAAAAAAAATTAGAATGAGGTAGAGCAATGTATATTAAAACAAGAAAATTATAATGAAGCATTTAAACGTTGAATACTCTGCACATCTTCGTACGGCAGACTGTTTTCCTTCGCTGCATTCTCGAGTTCCCTGATCTTGCTTTTCTCATTCTCTGCTGATGCTCTGTTGGAGGGCATTGGATGACATGGAGGAAATGAAATCGAAACCCTGCTTGGGCTTTGCAAAAGCACCCAAATTGGTTACCCTGGTTTTGTTTTTGTTTGTTTTGTTTTGTTTTGACAAGGTCTCACCATGTAGCCCAGGCTGCCCTTGAACTCTCCATCCTCCTGCCTCTGCCTCCCAAGTGCTGGGATCCCTGGTGTGCACCAGCACCCCCAGCTTGGTTGTCCTGGTTTGAGTGGGAGGAAGGGATGGGTGAGGAACAGAGAGAGTATGCTGAAGACCTGACCCCAGGGCTTCTGTCCTTGACCTGTGACGCTTCCCATTTCTCTCTGGGCCACGGCTGTTTTGTGACCTGCAGCCTTATGGCCAGAGAAGGCTAAAATGCCACTACCAGAGCAGCATTGAATTTTTCTGTTTAAAACTGCTTTTTACAAACATGGCAGCCATTTCCTCCATGTGGTGGCAATGGCCTTGGTCCTGGCAGGGGCTCCTTGCGGTGTGAAGTGGATCCCTGGAGAGCCAACTTGTGTTTATAAGCCGTCCAGGCACTTGATCAAATCTTGCATCCTCTCTAATGAAAGTCACAGCATGCCCGGTACCAGGGCGCCCCCCCGCCACCATGCCACAGGACGCGTGCCATGCCGGCTCCTTCCTGTGGCCCTGTGCCTCACTGCCTGAGCTCCACATCAGTGAAGACCAAAGCATGGCGCAAGGACATGGCTGCTATAGAGTGCCTGCCTTTGGGAGATGAGATTTGGCCTGTTTTTCAGCATTATCCAGGGAAAACCACAGCCTTTATGGTGTGTAACTATGTGGAAGGGCTGGGATTTAGCTCAGTTGGTAGAGCGCTGCTCTGCAGTCTCTGAGGTCCCAAGTTCAATTCCCAGCACTGTAAAATGGGAGAAGGACCTGGCAATCCACTCCCGAGGCAATCCCGAAACAGTCAGCCATTGAAAACCTTATGAGGGTGGCTATGAGTCAGATACTGACTCGACGGCACCTAACAACAACAACAACAACAACAACAACAACTATGTGGAGGTTCTCTGAGGGCCCCATTGCCAGGAGCAGCCGCTTAGCAGGCCCAGGTGGGCAGTTGCATGAAGAATCTCCTCTGCACACCATGGGTGCTGGTAGCCGGGCCTCTCCAGGATGGGCGCATGACCAGGAGCCCTGAGAGTGTGTGAACCTGCTGAGGGCCAGGCCCTGCCTCCCCGCACCGGCACTGTGGGTCCCCAGATTGGCCACTTCAGACCTCAGAGGAAAGTTGGGACCGGTGGGTGAAGGTGGCAAGGCACATGTCCAGAGTTGAGGCCTAACGGAGTCGTGAAATACGAGGCACTGAAGACACCACTCCAGCTGTCCTGCAGCTGTGACGAGTCTGTAAACCCTGTACTGGCTGCCACGCAGGTCCGGGTGTGGTTTGGAGATGCTGGTTCTGTGGCCTCGGGACCTCGTTTGTCCACCGTCCTAGCTGAGTGCTGTTTTCATCCACGGTGGCTTCCAGTGGCTTCCCGACAGTCCCACTTCTCCGTTAACAAGAGGAGGGTCTTGAATGGTGACATGGCTTTATTTTGCAATGCTGGGTGGAGAATGTCCAGCCTGAGACGTGGGGACGCTCCCCCCTGCTGTCCCCTGAGCTCCTGGCCCAGCGCCACCCTTCCTTCCTCCCTGCTTGGGCAGGAGAGACCGGGAGGTGTCCTGGACCCTGTGGAGGATGAGGAGCCGAGCAGCCCTTAGGCTGCGTCTCCTCAATGTCTCTCCTGCCCTTTGCGCCCAGCATGTTTCACCTCGAGTAGCCCCTCGTCTCCCCAGAGGTCTCCAGCTCCTGTCCTTGCCCCTCTGCAACCCGTCTTCCTCCTGAAACGTACGGAGGGTCACCTCCCTCGTCACCTCTTGTCGTGACTAGCATGACAGGTGTCAGGTGTTAAACGGGTCCCCCATGCCCCCTTCCCTGGGGCCCTGGCTCAGCTTCCTGAGGTCATGCCTTGCCTCCCCCGCCATCCCAGGCGCCTTTCTTTCTGGTCCCCAGTCACTTATGGGGGCCCTGAGCCTTGGCCCACACCATTGTACTCCTCCCTCTGCCCCTGCCCCCCAGCTGAGTGCCAGTGTCCCTCTTCCTGCCTGCACCTGTGGCCCTCCCCACCCCACTGCACTGTAAAACAACCATTAGCTGCTGGGGAGAGGAGAGAGTCTTTCTCTAATTTTATTTACTTTCTAAAGACAAGTGCAAATGTAGTAAACGCAGGAGAGAGTGGTTAATTTTTGTTGTTGTTGTTGTCATTTTGGCTAGTAACACTTTATCTGCCTAATTTTCACTGTATCCCCAGCACCTAGCACAGTGCTGCTCAAAGTTGTCTTTCCAGAAATCAATATTCAGCCTGGGCACGGTGGTGGTGATGGTGGTTGTTAGATGCCGTCGAGTCAGGTCTGACTGATAGCAACCCTGGGTATAACAGAATGAAACACTCCCCAACTCTGTGCCAGGCACACTATCTTTTTTATGTTTAAGCCTTGGTGGTGCACACCTGAAGTCCCGGGAACTCAGGAGGCTGAGGCAGGAGCATCGCAAGTTCAAGGCCAGAGGCAGCCTGTCTGACTTAGACCCTGTCTCAGGATAAAAAATAAAAAATGGAGCTGGGAGTGCAACTCAGTGGCAGAGCACTTGCAAAGTATGTGTGAGGCCCTGGCTTCAGTCCCCCAGAACTGCCAAAAAAAAAAAAGTTCAAAATATATCTTATCTACAAATGGTGATTATTGTCACTCTTATCATTATTATTGTTGTTAGGTGCCGTCAAGTCGGTACCTGATTCACAGTGACCCTATGTACAACAGGTGAAACACTATTGTCAGTGCTTCTCTGCTATGCATAGGGTTTTCAATGGCAGATTGATTTTTGAGGGGGGGTTGCCGGGTCCTCCTCCCAAGCCCACAGTACCTGGTGTTCCCAGACGGTCTCCCATCCCAGTACTAACCAGGCCCGACCCTGCTTAGCTTCCAAGATCTGATGGGATCAGAAGCCACAGTGCTACGGCTGTAGGCCTTATCATTATTGCTGTTGTTGTTAGGTGCCCTCAAGTCAGTATCAGACTCATAGCGACCCTCATAGGGTTTTCAATGGCTGACTGTTTCGGGATTGCCTTGGGAGTGGATTGCCAGGTCCTTCTCCCATTTTTGCGGTGCTGGGAATTGAACTCAGGACCTCAGACTGCAGCGCAGCGCTCTACCCACTGAGCTAAATCCCAGCCCCTTTATCATTATTTCTAACAGATAACTCTGTGAACAATAGAATCCTAAGATTTCAGTGCCTTTCAGGTCCACCTAGTTAAAAATCTGACAACAAAGTCAGGATCTCCATTTGCCAGCCATACAAGCTGGGGCAAGTTCCTCAGGTCCCCATGCTTCCATTTTCCCATCCATAATTGGGACAGCAGCGTTGTTGGAAAATTAAATGGGATGGAACGAGCTCGGTCCTGGGGCTATCTACAGTGCTGAGTGTCAGCCACTGCAATTATCCTCGCTAGTAAAGCATCTGGATGCACCACAGAGTCCTTTCACGTCCCATCTTTGTATTCTCCTGTTCAAATTTGTTTGCAAACAGGTCATCGCCTTAGATAACCCGAGAGCACCCCGTGTTGTGCCATTGGAGAGTAATGAGCAATCAGCCCAGCGGAGAGGGAGCTTCACCGTGTCACGGTAGACAAAGTTATTGCCCATCACGGCGACATCCCGGTTGGATGACCTTCAGCAGCCGATGACAGTGATGTGGTAGAAGGGACAGTTTTCCACTTGACCTTTATATGATGTGCCAACTTGTATTGTGTCGCAGAATCCGTTGCTGTTGACAGCTTGACAGCGCACAAACCCGACAGCAGCACGCTGGAGGGGGACAGATGCCCAGGAGGCCCCGTTAGCAGTGGGACTCGGGACTCCCTCCCACCCGGGGGCCCCGGAGTGACGACTCCAGCTCCCTGCCAGAGCACTTAGTGTAATTAGCTTCTGGGGAGTCGGTCGCTGCGGACGCCCAGCCACCTTTCTTTGCCCGTGGTTTCTGGCTTGGTCGCCCCTCCTGTGCCCGCCACTGTGGGACTCGTGGTTCTCTTCTCTGTTGCCTCTTTCCTGCCTTCCTCTAAACTTTGTCCCCTTTAGTTCTCTGTCACTGGGTGACTCTCCCGAGGCTTTCCACATGAGGGCTGAGGTGTGACCAAGGCAGGTGCTGCTCTGCGCTGACCCACCTGCGGCCACAGTGGTCATGGGCTCTGGGGAAGGGGCTGCCCCATCGCCCTGCGGGTTTGGTGGAGGAAGCCGCTCCTGCGAGCCGGCCACCTCGGCTGTGGTCCCCTTTCTAACACTGAGTGCGTGGATTCTCAGGGGATCCACGTCCCTCTTTAGACAGCCACGGAAGGGTCACCTTTTTACTTGGGGTGGAGGCGTCTGTTGGCTCCAGTCACGCAGGTTCGCCACGGCAGAGGATGTGTTGCAGGACGCCACCCCCGCTGGCTTCCCGAGCCAGGTCTGTGATGCCGGGAGAAATCCCATCATACCTGCCCCAGGGTGCAACAGCACCCTCCCCACCTACGCTGGGCCACCTGAGAAGCCAAGGAGGGGGAGGTCTGAGGATTGTGCTGGCGGAAAGGGGCTCTGCCAGCAGATGGGGCCAGCTTGTCTCTGGTTCTGGAGTTAAGGATAAAGCTTTCCACCTTTTAGTTCTTTCCCACACTACAAGTCAAAGAAAGGTTTTAAAAGAGAAAACTAGGAGGAAATGGACAGAACCATGCTGTGGAGATTTGTTGTTGTTGTCATTAGGTGCCGTTGAGTCGTGTACAACTCATAGCGACCCTTATAGGGTTTGATTGTTTTGGGATTGCCTTGGGAGTGGATTGCCACGTACTTCTCCCATTTTTGCGGTGGTGGGAATTGAACTGGGGACCTCAGAGACTGCAGAGCGGTGCTCTACCAACTGAGCTAAATCCCAGCCCCTGTGGAGATTTAGAAACCTAATAAAGCCCATGGACCATTTGGCTTCTTGCTGGCAGTTCCATCCATCTTGCTGAGAGTCGTATTCAGTACGCGTCTGTGGGATCAGAAACGCACCTGTACCTTTGAGTGGAGTCCGTCCATACCAAATTGGGGTGAGGATGTGACCTGCTCACCTCCATCCCATGGACTCAGGGCAGCAGCACGGCTGCAGGGCGACTGGCAGGTGACAGCGAGCCGTCTGTGATGGCGCATCTCAGAAGGGCTCCAGTGCCTCGCAGGGAAACCTGCAGCGTCAGCAGAAACACTTGAGAAGCTCTGCTACAGGAGGGGGAAGTGAGAACATGGGGACCCGGAAACCGTGCTGCGTGGAGGGCCGAGCCTCTCAGCTCTGGGCTTCTGGCTCATATTTGATGGAAACTTGACTGTGGAAAGGCTGGGACAGCGTGCTGGTGGCACTCAGCCCGGATGGACCATGGCACCTGACTCTGTGGACTCTGGGCAGGGAGGACACACTGCCCACCGAGCTGCCTGACTGTGACGTGGATCCATCTGGTCCCCACCCTGGCTCGGCCCTTCCCATGAGCCCATGCGAGCCGTTTTCCTTCGTGAAGATCACAGCAGTGTGCACCCCTTCTGCACCCATCAAGGGTGTTCCTCTTGTCCATTCCACTCAGAGGCATCCGTTTCCTTCTTGGCAGCCGAGACCAATCAATTGCTTTGGATTCACTGTGCAGGGCTCAACACCCTGAACCAACTCCTATTAATGAAACTCCCAAATTTATACAGAATGAGACAAAGGTCCAACCCCGTGGAAGCAGCTGTTCCTCTTTCAGCCGTAATGAGAGGAGAGGACCCAGGTAGCTGCCTGTTCTTCCTTCCTTTCTCTCTGGGAAGCAAGTGTTTGGTGCAAGCCATGGCTCCAAGAATGGCCAAGTCGGCGTTTCTGCCACCCCGCGGTTTTCCCCACAGGCTCCCTGGGCCCCTGTCACGCCATGAACACCCGCCACTGTTCAGTGTGTGAACAGCTAGACTGTTGTTAGGGAAGTAAAAAGCCCTAAACTGTTTTCACTTCAGAAGTGTGTGGAAGCTGGGTGCTGTGCCGCCCACCCGTGATGCCAGCAGCTTGGGAGGCTGGGGCAGGAGGATCGTGAGTTTGATACCTGAGGCAGCTCGAGGGGCCTTGCAGACCTGAGTCTCGAGAGGAGCAGGACAGGGGAGCAGGACATGCTCAAGGCCCCGGCCCCCACCCGGAAGGGACAGAGCCCCAGTCGGCCTGCTTCGTCCCACTCCCGAATGATTCCACCTAGAAACTTGCTCCATCTCACCGGGACCGGGTAGGTGCCTAGGGGCCAGGGAAGGAGAATCCCTTCCCACACCCTGGGAGAGTCAGTGCCTTCCAGAGCAGCCGGCACGGTGGGGCACCGCCCACCATTGATGGCGTCCTCCAAAACACACCCCGGCAGACTCATTCTGCAGGTGGCCACAGACCGTGGTTTCATGCCGTGGGGCTCTGATGCTCTGTCCAGCTCTGTCCTGGTCAGGAGATGGCTGTAGAGTTCCAAGAGAAGAGAGGTACACGGATGCATAATCTTTCTGGTAATATCACATGGACAGTGGGAGAAGGACCTGGCAGCCCATTCTTGGAACAATCAGCCGCTGAAAACCCTATGAATAGCAGAGAACCACTGTGCCAGGCATGGCACAGTGTCGGGGAGTGCTTTGTCTATTGTACATAGGGTCGCTGTGAGTCGGACTGGACTTGATGGCACCTAACAACAACATTTGCTCTTAGATATGATTGTTATGGTCTGCAGTGAGATTTCACCCTGCACTGGAACAATCTGGTGTATAACTGTGGGGTTGTTAATTAAGAGAGGGATTTTGTGTTTGATAGACTCAAACAAGGAGCAGGCCTAGCCTGATAATGCACTTGAAACTTGGTAGTTAACAAGGTTGTCATTTTTTCTCTTGAAACATGAGCACAGCCAAGCCTTGCTGCTTGTCTGCAGGTGTCTGCAAGATGGTAAAATGGATGAACACATAGCAAATGATTATCAGTGGAAAATGTATAAACTCCTGATAGGGCCTCATCTTATGGTTTTTTCTTCACACACCTGTTTCTTTCACTGTAATTTCACATTGTGTACCCATAATGGTCTCCTGATTTGTGCTGCAGATATTATTGCTGACATATGTGTGTGTGTGTGTGTATGTGTGTATATATATGTGTGTGTGTGTGTGTGTGTGTATATATATATATATATATATATATATATATATATGATGGAATTTAGTTATCTATGGCCATGTTGTTTCTTGAAGGGCTTTCTGACTTCCACGTGGTTCAGAACCCGGGAGCTCACGGAAGTCTGGGCTGCCCAGCTGTGTCGATGGAGGGTTGAGCTGAGGAGGGATAGGAATGGCCTTACATTTTACGTCACAAAAATGTAAGCACTGCACGAGGCCGGCCATCAGCTCCCCCTGTGGCGAAGCTGATGTGGTCCTCTGGGTGTTGACCACGTTGACTGTACGCCCAATTTCAGAGGTGCCGTCTATATTAATTTTTTTTTGTTGCTGTGACCAAATACCCGACAGAAACAACTTAAGGGAGGAAGGATTTATTTAGGCCTGCGGTGTCTGAGGAGTCAGTCTGTGGTCACTTGGCTCTGTGCGCCAGGACAGAATATCATGGCAGTGGGAGCCTGTGGTGGAGGACGGCCATTCACATTTTGGTGGCCGGAAGAGGAGATGCAAGTCAGGAAGGGGCCAGGGACATAAACCCCCAAGGACCTGCCCCAGTGACCTACTTCCTCCAGCCAGGTTCCATCCCATAAAGTTCCCACAACCTCTCACCATAGCGCCACCAGCTGAGGACTGAGCCTGTGGGGGACATTTCGTATTCAAACGTAACTCGTAACTCCGTTTGAGGGGAGTCGAATGTGAATCCCGAAGCCTCACGGTCGGCGAGCTCTTTGCACCATTTTTACTTCTGTAGCAACTCTTCCACTAGTGTTCTCCACAACCGGTCACGGGCGTCACTTTCTCACTATCTCTTACCGGTTCGGTGGCCCGGGTGGGCTTTGTGTTGTTATCCTCAAGTGTCATGTGTGGAAGCTGAGCGTTAGCAGGGTTCAAGGACCCCAAAATTTTGAAGTTGGCTGGGTGAATCAGGACTAGGGTCTGGGTCTCTTCACTCTAAAGAAGAAAAGTCACTTCAAATTTTGGTTTTCTTCTTGCACTAGAGGATTTCACACAGACAGAAGGCTCACTCCCTCCCTCTGCTTCATGTTCCGGCTCGTTGACGAGCACACATTTACCTTTAGGAGAAAGTCGTATATAACCTATCAACACGTTTGTCTTAAAATTCTAGTTTCAAAGGTTTTATAGCCACGCTCTATTTTTTGTGGGTAAAGGCGGTACCCCTCACTGGTTGCGTAAGTGGTTCTTGGTGCATTTTGTTAAGCGCAGTAGACGCTGAGAAGCCGCTGTGACCAAGACCATCGTGTTCACCCTCAGAAGCCTCTGGCCTGGTTCCCATCTGGTCCAGGAGTGGGCACTCGGAATCCTGGCTGCCAACACTTCTTCCTCTTGTAGCTCAGGAGTCTTGCAGCTCTGCCCTTGGCATGACACTTGTCCCCTGGAGGGCCCAGTGGCCAAGGACGGTGACTTCTTGCCTTGTGGACCCACCTGGGGAATTCAGTTGGTTCTGCATTCTCCTCCTGTTGCGTTTTTGCTCTGGAAAAGGTTCTCATCAATGCGGTTTTGGTTCTCCAGTCTACATGGTGTCTGAGGGCTTGGGGAGGTACTTCTTAACCAATCCTGCAGGGGGTGCTGCATCTTTTGGCTCCTTTCTGTTTTTGGAGGTGTCACTTAGAGCCCACACGTGTGTGTGTTCACGGAGTACTGGAGGCATGGCTCTTCATTAGTCCTTCTTATCATTAGCTGCTGTTTTGTGAGTTATCTCTATTAACATTGCCTTGGAATTGAAGGTCACTGGTTTATTTGCATTGTAGCGCTTCAGCCAGCAGAGAACAGCTTAATTTTACTTTGTTCCGAGAGCTAGTATTGCAGCATGCCTTATTCCTTTTGACTGGATTTCATCCTAATTGGAATAGCTCAGGCTAATGGAAATAATGTAATGCTCTAAGTTTTTTTGGAACATGCTGTTG
This sequence comes from Pedetes capensis, assembly GCA_007922755.1. Lineage (NCBI taxonomy): Eukaryota > Metazoa > Chordata > Mammalia > Rodentia > Pedetidae > Pedetes > Pedetes capensis. The sequence goes on along the minus strand of VMDO01010194.1, from coordinate 28,659 downwards.
TACCTGGATCCCTTTATGCCACTCAAATCATTTAAACTCTTCCTTCTGCCATGTCGTTAGCCAGAGCCCAGTTTACACAATCTGGTCTGGCCTGTGCATAATGTTGGCGTGTTCCCTTTGCCCGTTCCAGAAGGGGCTCTATGTATCAACGTGGTTCGCATTGTCTTTTGTAAATAATGATGGCAGTGGTTTCTCAACACCATCTTAACATCCTGAGTTCATTAGAGATGAGCATGCTAAAAGATGTTCTACAAAAAACAATTAAGTCTTAAAAGATTACCGGTTGCAGTGATTACCATTAAAAGGGTGGATGAGCCTGTGGTTTTTGAGCGCTGACAAGCAGCTGTGTCCAGCTCATTTTTTATGAAAACACCAGCAGAGAAAATTACTCATGAAAAGTCTATCCGTAGGAACTAATTGGGTGCCATGTCCAGTTTAGTAGTGAAAACTGAGCGCAACCGAATCCAGTGGTGAGAATGACGATAAAGCATTGGATTCTGAAAATAATCTCAGTACCAGGAGCACTTCCTCCGTGTAGGAGGCACATCAGTCTGGCCCAAACCCTGTACCATTTCCACTGTCTGGGAGGCACATCGAAGGTCCAAAACCGATGACACACACAGAGGAAGACAAAGGAGCCCGCGAAGGAGGAACTAGAAAAGAGGCCATCCGGATTTTCAAGAGTGTCATTCTGCAGAGGTACTGTTAGTGCGGTGATTAGTGCGGCCTGAGGATCACTGCCCAAATCGTTACATTGTAGCCTTGTTGGTAGGTTGGGGATGAGATACAGTGTTCCGCTATGAAGAGTTCTTTTCATTTCTCTTTCAGACAGACTGTACCTAAGAGACATCAACATTCAGAATCCAGGACTAGTCCCGTCACCACTCGGGCCTCTAGGCTGCTGAGTGATTAGCCCATTTTGGTAATGACTGACGTGTATCTAAATTCAAAAGGAAAGAATGTGGCATAAAATTTATTTCATATAGGATGGACCAATATGAAATGAGAGGCTGCTTTCAGGTGTAGTTCTGAAAATCCGAGGAGTTAATGAACAGTAACCCAAATGTCACTAGCTGGTTCTCCCCTAGCACCCTTGATCATCGATATTTGGTGAAAGAGCCCCGTGTTCCCTGTGAACTGTGGAGGCTGGGGCTGCTCCCCTGTGACCCACAGCCAAGCTTTCTTCCTCTTCCCAGAAGCTCATGGTCTGAGGGATTTGCATGCTTTGCAATTTCTCTGTAAATGCCTCTTTAAGCCTGTTTGCAAGGTGTAGGACGTGTGTGCGCACACATGTGCATGTGTGTGCACACACACACACACAGCGTGCTAGTTATGTGACATGTCCGGGACCTGGGGTGATACCTGGAGGTTTTTTTACTTTTACTGTTTTGGCTTCTCACAGTTTAATTACTTTGCATGGTGAATTTTTGGTGGGGAAGAGCAGATGCTTCAGACCACACGCTCTGCTGAAATGTGCCAGAGCAAATCAATGAATATGTAATGTATCAAGAACAACTTAGATGGGAAGGGGGGGAGGGGGAAAACATAGGGGAGGGTAAGGGGTAACCTATAGGAATAATGTTTATCAAATTGCATATATGAACATTCTCACAATGAAAAGCATGTCAAAATGAATCACATGATGAACATTAAAAATTTCTAATAAAAAATATGTATCAAGAACAAGGCGGCGGGCTACGTGCGGAGTTGGCACGTGTCACAGTTAAATTAGTGCCTGTCTTGCAAGGTTTCTGTGTCTTCCCCAGAGGCTTGCTTTTCCCTTTAGACCACGTCAGAATGATTTCCCAGCCTCCCTCCACATGCCACAAGCTCAGAAGACATTTCCAGAAATCCTCCTGGCTGTTCAGTGGAGGAGTCCGTGACCCTCGGAAAGCAGGCTTACCCTAAGCAGCTTAGCATTAGGAATCTGAGAAAACAGATCTCTGCTTTGATGCAGAAATCACAGGCTGGCATAAGGAAGCCGTGAGTTAATAACTTCCTAAAATAATACGCAGCTTGAGATTTTGCGGCTGATTTTGTAAGTAGAGAGACACAGATAAAATCACTCATAATCATAGCAACTGATTGCCGAAGCTCTTAGTTCTGCTTAGGTTTTTAAAAACATACTTGTAATCATCAAGTACAGATAACATATACATATAATTTTGTGTCCTGCTTTTATCTTGTAACATTGAAATATTTCCCCACTGCCTTCCTAATTGTTCTTTGACTCCCTGCGTACATTCCACGAGTGAACGTGCCAATGTATTTCACCTTCCCCTGGGACCGGCTCGGATGCTGCTTTTGTTTTTATGAGTTCTTTTTTGTTTTGGCTGCTTAGTACTCTCTGTGAGACAGAGGCAGAGAGAGTAGAAAATGAGTCACCGCAGCAGTTGACATTTGCGAAACGGGTTGGAGGTGTGCACGAAGGATGCCTCTTTCCTGTAGAAAGAATCAGTGGTCAAGAACACAGGGTTTGGACTCAGGCAGGCTGTGGCTTTCCTCTTGGACCCTCGGAGGTGTGTGACTCGGACTCACCTAGGGAATCTCTTAGACTGTCCCCAAGCTTTGGTCTTTCATCTGCACTGTGGGAATCCCACATTTCCCTCCCGGTCTCACTGTAGGGGAAAATGATTGAAACGGCGCACACGACAATGCTCAGAGAATGGCGGCCGCTTGTCTGTGTCCACAGAAGCCTCGTGCAGATGGAAATGCTCAGTCATTTATTCATCCAGCATTTTCCCTGTACCTACTGTGTTCCTGGATGAATATCAGCGAGACAGAGGTGGACAAGGCTCAGCCCCTGCCTGCCGGATCTCGCTGTATCCAGGCACCCGGACGTGTGAACGGTCAGACAGGATCCCTGTGTGACGGGGGCTGTCGGGGCAGCTGTGCTTCAGGAGGGGCTCTTGGGGAGGTGTGGTGGAAAGAACCCAGGGGATGGCACCTGAAAAGACCAAAGTTCCAATCTGCTGTGCTGTGTGCTTACTTGCTTTGAGACCTTGGGCAAATCAGGTAAATGTTCTGACTTTCACTTTTTACATTTGTAATCCTGCCGTGCAAGTTGTGAAGCTCAGAAAAAACGTACATACAGCGCCGGGCATGAAGAAGACGCTCAAAAATGATATTGTGCTTGAAGTGTGCAGTGCCACTCTGTACAAACGAGGCTGGCAAGCTCTAATACTTTGAGATGTCACAGACTGGCTCAGAGGGGTCAGAAATACATTTTACTGCAGTCTAATTCTTTGCAAACTGGTCATCTACACAGGATACATATGCTCATGTGAGCACATGCAGCTCGCAAGGGATTGCACTTCTTGGGCATTAGTTAAAAACCAAAGGCGACGCCCCTAGAAAGCAGCAAGGCCACCTGACTCTGAGGGTGTGGTTTACTCCATGTCTTCTGTCAGCCCCAGCCAGATGAGGAGCAGGGATTGAATCTATTTAGCAAGATGTCTTTATGTGTGAAGATTTCTTGCTGCTTCATAAAGGCTCATTTGCCTATTTCCTCATAGATGGAGAAAGCACTTTTTCTCGCATTATGTTTTCATATTGTAGCTCAAGCGACAGGCATTTATAACTGATGCGCTGAGGAATAGCAGATGACCCTCAACTAAACATTAATAAGTATGTTGCAGTAGCATGAAAATACATTTGCTAGCTCCAAAATAGAACGAGATCATGGTTAGCAATTCCATCACTGAGCCCGATGGATAAAGCTTGTTATATTCATAAACCGAATACATATTGCCAGTTAGAATGCATTCAATGAGTGGTTTTGTTCACTGCTTGTTAACATCTTCCTCGGTTAATTTCAAATTTGTTTGTTTTCACTATTCAGCTGTGTTTATGAAATGCAACCGATATTTGTAATGCCACTGCTGCACTGCCAGTCAGAGGGTTGGTTGGCCGCATGTACTCGGCACCTGCTGTGTATAGCGCTCTCCCCACGCTCTGGCCTGAACCCTGAGCTACAAACAAATCCCATTCACAGTGTCTGCAGAAAGGCCACGGGGGTTTCAGAGGAGAAGCCAGGGAAAGTAAGCTGTGTTCCTTCAATTCCTGGGTCAAATGGAGAGAATGGTGGGGGAGGGAGGGTTCTGGAAGGATCCATAGGATCCATAGAGATGAGGATGCTCAGAGGGGACAAGTCACAAATGTAGCATCGGTAGTGCTGGCTTCTCTATTACAGTTTAAAAACCCCTTATTTTGCAATACTTCTGCACTTGGAGGGTCATCACAGGTTTTGTACAAAGCGCTCATGTTTCTCTCATTCCAAGTCTCACACATCATCACCATGAGCCTTTCCTGACCCCCTGGCAATGAGCCACTGCCACGCTGCCCCGTCACCCCACAGGATCCAGCATGTGTGTCCCCAGAAAGGAGACTCCCCAGGCCACCAACCCACAGCCTTCACGGGGCGAAGTCAGCCCTGACACGCAGCTATCGCGTGGGCTGCAGACCCTGTTTCCACCTCACTGTCGACCCTGGCGATGCCCCTTCCTCCCTCTGTTCAGCAACATGGCTGCCCACCCGCCTGCGGTCTCTGGTCCCTTCCCACCCAGAGAGAGTCTCCAACGCCCCACGCTGTCTCTGTGTCCCTGGAAGTTTGGATGGATGAAGACCTTGCCTTCTGCTGGACAGGTGACCTGCAACCCGAGTCCACCCGAAGCTTCGTTGTTCCTGACAGGAGCTGCCTGGAAACAATGCTGTGTGTTCTGGGGACCTGACGCCTGGCATCACATGGGGCGGACCTGTCCTTCCCCCAACTGTGTCTGTCTTCGTCACCTGGATGTGTCGTGGCTTCCAGGTTTTACCGTAAAGGCGCCACTTTCCTTTGGCGACTGAGCCATCGCTGCGGGGTGATGATCCGAGGTTCCCGGGGGTCCCCCTTCCCTCCTTCCTTTAGTCAGTAGGCCTTCTGCTGGCACAGCGCATGGGGTCCTGCCCAGTTCAGTGGGTTGAACTTCACCATCGTTTGTTTTGCTTCTCTGTTTGTCCCAAATTTGACCCACCCACTGGAGCATCTTCAGGTGGCACCTGTGTTCTGCTGGCGTGTCCCTCCAGTCTGGGAGCACTTCCTAATTTTTTGGTACAAGATGTTCCAGACGCCTTTTGTGCAGTGGCTGCCGTGGCCCTGGAGCTGGCCGCTTCTCCCAGGAGCTTGGGTTCCTTGTTGGGGAACGGCATTTAGGACCCCAGATCTGGGGCTGGTGTACTCGTGGCTCCTGAGGCATCACTGCTTAGGTCTTCTGAGAAAGTTCACGGAAATGTGCACACGTGCACATGTGCAGCTATCTCCATGTCTACTGTGAGCTCGCACAGTCAAAACCAGTCGTTCATAGCCGCGTCCTCAGCTCCACTACGATGCATCTAAGTTCTGTCTGCCCGCCCCGTCCCACGATTACAAGCATGCTGTGACGCACGTGAAGTGCTCGGGGTGCAGCCAGCCCTCGGCAGCTGCTCTGTCCCGGGCTGATCCTTCATGCGCCTGCCCCTGCACATCTGAAAGTTGGGACAGCAATGGCCTGTGCCGTGTGGGAACGAGGGAAGGAGCCACAGAGACCAGGCAGAGGGAAGGGAAGGCGCCCTGCTGGGCCAGCAGCAGCCACTGTGGGGAAAGAGGGCCAGCGACCCTGGGAGGGCCACCTGGGACGATCCTGCAGGAGGAGGGCCAGGGAGGCTACAAAGCCTGGGTGGAAGGGGCCTGAAGCCTTGCTGGGAAGGGAGGCGGGGAGGCTGGCCTCGGCTTTGGTGAGTTTTACGGTCCTGGATCCACGTGGTTGTTGATGGAGGGCCGTACAGTGGCCCATGAGTAAGCCGCTGAGCTCCCTTTCCTCAGACGTGGCCTGATGGCGTGGGGTCCCTCTTGTGGACATGGGGGCCTGGACCTGGGAGGGGGCAGGGTGGTGCGGCTGGCAGGGGTTGGGGAGCGGGGAGGCCTGGAGTCTGTGGAAGGGCTGAGGGACGCGGTGGGAACAGCAGATTCCACAGCCCAGCCGAGGGTGACTTTGCTCTTCTGGTCTCTGGCCTCCCTTAATTCTCAGCCTGTCCGAGGGCATCTGGAGCCCCACCCCCGTCACCACCTGCTGCCCATGCTCAGGCGCTGGCCACCCTCAGAGCTTGTCTGGAGACCAGCAGTGACCTTCTGACTTGTCCCAGCTTCTGCTTTCCTCCAAGTGTTCCCAACAGAGCAGCCGGGGACCCTGCTGACCAGGAGAGGGGCCATCACACAGACCTGCTCAGAGCCCGCCGATGGCTCCCACCTCTCCTGGGTCAACACTGAAGTCCTTGCGATGGCCTCCGTGGCTCCCATGACCAAGCCCCGCCCACCTGGCCCTCGTCTCCTTGGTCTGCCCTCCAGGAGTGTCCCTTAGACATTGAAGTGCATGTCACCTCAGGCCTTTGCACTGATCGGGAGCCGCATCTGCCTGGAATATCTACTTAGTGAGTAGAAGAGCTACTGGGGGCCCCAGTCAGCTGCCTTTCGTAAACGTGGGGACAGACTTCCCCTTAACAGCAACTGGAGGTGATGCTGGCCACGAAGCGGGGCCCCCAGAGCCGATGGCCCTCAAGGAGCAGGAATTTGGAGGCTGGAGGTTGTCGCCAAGGCTGTAACGTTGCTCCTAACCACTCTGATGCCCTTTGCTAATGACCAGAGGGAGGCGATTCCAGATGTCCTCTCTGTGAAGGCGAACGGCAGCGGGGGCAGAGCCAGCACAGGTGTCCCTGGGCAGCTTGCATCGCCTTTGGGGTTCACTGTGTTGGGACTTTGGGTTGCTGATGTCCCGTGTGTCATATTTTGTTTTGCTGGGTTAGCTTGCATTCCCTGAGGACTTCTACCTAGGAGTGGGGGTACAACGTGTAATACGGTGGGTGACAGAGGGAGGCTGGGTGTCCCCCTCCCCCTGGGAACTGGGCATTTGAACCCAGGGCCTTGCGCATGCTGGGCAAGTGCTCTACCACTGAGCAGCACCCCAGCCCTGGCTGGGTTTTTAAATGTTACTGAGACCCTTCACTACTACCTTTGGTAGTAGTTATTGATTCTGTAATAACAGCAAATCCTTTGGGACACAAATTAAGTGCCAGGTGTGATGCTACATGCTTTGGATAGATGACCTCAGTTAATTAATTCTCAGAAGGCCTTATGATGCAGGTGCCACTATCAACCCCATTTTATACAGATCAGGAAACTGGGGCTTGGAAGGGCTAAGTAACTCGAAGGTCAGACAGCTGGGAAGGGCTAAGCTGAGGCACAAACTTAGGTTTTCTTCTGTGGAATGGATCTTGGTGGGTCTTTACCACTACATTATGACAATACTAGTGTGTTATTCAGAGCATATAACTTAAGAACTTTATTGCTTTTCACCAAAGTTTTGATTTTACCAACAAATAGGTTATTAATAAATAAGAGAAAAAATGAAGGGAAGGAAGGAAAGAAAAAAAGAAGGAAGGGAGAGAGGGAGGGAAGGAAGGAAGGAACCCACGCAGTACTCAGGTGCTTGATGTTGAAGAAGTGGAGCACTGCCGCACTGTCTGGGGAGAGCCTACCTGGTCAGGCTCACGGAGTACTGAAGGGTGTTTCTGATTAACACTGTGTTTGAAAGGCTGTGTCTGGTTAGCTCTGGCAGGAACTTGTGAAGAAGGTGGTGCCAACAGAGGCCTGGCAGTTAACCGGGGACTTGGTCCTGCGCACGTGGCCCTGTCTAGTCTTCTTAGAGTGGGTCCTTGGTAAATTCTCTTGGGTGGTTTCTGGCTGTTGGTTCCAGGGCATTTGGCCCGTATATGGGACGGTCTCTGATTGACAGCATCAGAGATGGGGGCTTGTTCCCCCACACCTGTTCACTGCCTTCCCTTCCCCCAGCTCTGTGCCACGGGAGAGGGTCGGTGTGGGAGAAGAGTCTAGTCGAGCCAGGCGCGGTGGCGCACACCTGTAATCCCAGCTGCTCGGGAGGTGGAGGCAGGAGGATGGCAAGTTCGAGACCAGAGGCAGTCTGCGTAACTTAGTGAGACCCTGTCTCAAAAAGTAAAAAAATGGGCTGAGGGCGCAGCTCAGCAGTCCAGCACTTGCAGAGCATGCAGGCGCGAGGCCCTGGGTTCAGCCCCCAGTACCACACATACACACAAGAGTCTGAGAGGTGCCCCGTGGCTGGTATGGAGCTGGCTCACAGCAAAAGGCTTTGTTCAGAGTGAGGAGCTTGTTGAAACAGTGTTCTCATTTAGAATTGAGGCCCGTGGGAATGGCCTCCTTAGACGTGGTCTGCAGAGAGAGACCGAGGGACATGGAGTTTTTGCGATCTATGTGGAACCTCTGAGATGTGCTCCTGTCAGGCCATAGGGAAGGATGTTTGTGTTGCACACTGTAGCAGGCAGCAGGTGCTCCTGGCCGGCGGTAGCTGCCTGGGCTCTTGTCCTCCAACCCTGGCTCCCAGGCGGAGAGGTTCGAGGTTACAGTGCCCTGCCTGGCAAAGACCACCTGGGTGGCGGCCCTGATGGGTGGTGTTTAGAACCAGGCCTTACCTCTCGGCAGAAGTAGCTTTACAGGAAATGTGCCAGTCCTTCAGACATGTGATAATGAAGGCAAGTTCTCTTTGGAGGGATTTCAACTTTTGAAGCTTATTTTTAGTGGTTTTACAGTGATTCCACACTTACACTTTGTCCCGGGAGACTGAAGGCCAGTAGAACAATCACAGGATGCCAACCGCATAGCAGAAGTGGACATATGGACTTTGTCACCTGGGAGACGGTGATCAGTGCTTCCGTGGCCTTTGGGACTGTGGCCGGCTCTAACCGGACGTGCGATTTTTGAGGAAATGTTCTTGAAATGAACTCTTGGGCACTGATTTTTTAAAGAACTGATTCCATGGGACCCATCAAAATTAGCAGGTTTTATCCCGAACGACCACCTTGGTCTTAAAAGTGATTAACGTTGAGTGCCCCTCTGTGTGGGGCCGACCTGTGACCTTCGTGTAAGTGCGTGAGCTGTAGTCCTGAGCGGTGAGAGAATGAGGTGGGATGCCCTGCCACTGGCGGGGTGACGGGAGAGGGAGGCTGGCCTGGGAGCCCCCACAGGCCTCCTTGCTGCGGTGGAGGTGGGCTAGGGCCGGAGCGGAGGTGCCGAGCTGTCAGTGCTGAATTTCACGGCCCTTCCCTCCCCTCTCATGGCCTTGGGGTTCCAGCTGAGATGCTGGGGCAGAGGCTGGAAGACCTGGAGGAGGAGAAAGGCTGCCTGCCCTTGGTGCTCCCCTCCCAGCAGCTGGCTCTCCGCAGCTCCCTGTGTCGCCTGGCGGCTCAGGCCGGGCCGCCTTGCACGGAGCCACCCTGCGGTGAGTCCTGGTGGATGCCACCTCCTGGCCATGGAGACCTTCAGTGGGAAAGCGTCCCTGTGGCTGGGCGGGCGGTTCCTTCTAGAGGGAGGATGGCGTGGCCTTGTCCCCGAGAGAGACGCTCTTCCCACTGACCGGCGGGGAGAGACTGCACGAGCACAGGGGCAGCTGGGTGCCAGGTGTCCCCTGGGAAGCCAGACTTCCAAGCAGGTGGGGGTCTCCTCTTGTCCAGGGTGGCTTGGTCTCCTGGCGTCCCCAGGCTGCCCCTGCAGCCTGGGGAAGGAAACCTGCCCCTCTTTGTCCACCCCCAGCTCTTGGGCAGGTGTGCGGCGTGTACCAGCCCACGCTCTCCTGGTGCGGGTCCCGTGGCCGTCCCTCTATCCACAGGGTGTTGGTGCCTAGAGCTCTTGGAGACTGAAACCCACAGGTGTGCAAGTCCTTTACAACAAGAGATGGAGTGTGCATAGGACCTCCGCGCAGCCCCTCGCATGCTCTAAATCCTGGTGGACTCACAATGCCCAATACGATGCGAATGCTGTGTAGGTAGTGGCTATGCTGTGCTTCTAGGGAGAAAGTAGCCTGCAGCCTTCCGCACACGCGTACTCTGTCTGAACAGCTTTGATCTGTGGTTGACTTGGCAGCTGAAGAGCCTGTGGCTGACGTGGCTGATGCACATAGGGCAGTGGCCATTCTGACCCAGTGGCCCTGGGCCCCGGCTGCACCTGGCGTTACTGGAGAGCTGTTAAGCCGTTGCCGTCCAGGCTGCGCCTCAGCTGAGCTCAGCCGGCATGACCCGGGTGGGCCCTGGCGCTGGCGTGGCTAACGGGGCCCAGAGTAGCCGCTCTGTTCTACCTGTTCCTCACTTCTGGTGGAGCCCCGGGAGGGACCAGGTGTCTAACAGCGCCAGGAGCCTAATTCCAGCCCAGGTCTGCTTCCACCCAGGTGTCCACACAGACACAGAGGTGGCACTTTATTTCCCACTCCCACTGGCCCTGACTGTCATGACCATCGCGGGCTTGCCCGCCCGCTCCTATGAAGTGCACGCGGCGTTGTGTGCACGCGCGTTGGGTTTCTCTCAGAGCCTCCCTGGGGCCACTTATTTGTGGTCTTGGTGGCAGCGTGTGGCAGTGCACAGGTCTGCTGAGTCCTTCCCTATAGTCAGTGCTTATGGAACGGGCTGTTACGTGGTCCTCTTATCAGGGTTAACCCCAACGGCCACTCCCATTTTCTTCCATCTGACATCCAGTTGTCCCCTCAGCACCCCTCCTGCCTCATGCAGGCCCCTTCCCCGGCCTCCCCACTTAATTCTCTCTTTTATCTTGGGGTCATCTTGTTCCCCATCCCTGCCTACTCTGTCGACTTACTGTTTCTATTTAAGAAACAGTTACTAACACGCTTTATAAATAACTAACTTAATGTTTTCATTTTTGTTGGCATAAAATATACCTAATGTAGAATCCACCTTGTCAATCATCTTTATGCACACAGCACAGGCTTTAGGCAGAGTCATGCCTGCACCACCGCCACACCCGCCACCTCTAGAAGTTTTCGTCTTGCACATCTGAAATTCCATCTCTGTTACACACCGAGTCCCCTCCCGCACCGCGCTGCTGCCTGTCCACAGGTGGGCCTACTCCAGATGCCCCTGTGAGTGGACTCGCACGGTGTCCGTCCTTCATGGTGGTTTGCTTCCCTTACGATAACATCCGGAAGCTTCAGCCATGTCGTGGCGTGTGTCAGAACTGCCTGCCTTCTGCAGAGTGATGATATTTCATTATATGGAGAGATGCTGTTTGGTTTATTCATCCATCGGTGGGCAAGCCATAACTCATTTCATCATCGTGACAGTTTGGGGGGTGGTATTATTTTATAGCCCTCACATGTCTATCAGTGTGTTGTGCTGTGGGGGCTTGCATGCTGCTGTGATGCTGAAAGCTATGCCACTGGTTTCTCAGACACCAGCCGGGCCACCCATGGTGGACAGGTTTCAGCTGAGCTCCCCGACTGAGACAGACTAGGGAGAAGGACCTGGCAGCCCACTCCTGAAACAATTAGCCATTGAAAACTCTATGTAGAGAGGCATTGTCAGATATAGTGCCCAAAAATGAGTGCCCTAGGATGGAAAGAATTCAAGCAGTGATGGGGAAGAGTTGCCTCTTCAAGGTAGAGTCGACCTCCATGATGGGAACGGAGTAAAGCCCTGGGGACCTCCTTTTGCTGATGTGGCAGGACTCAGAATGAGAAGAGACACAGTGGCTGCAACAGAGGACTGAGAGAGAAGGGGCAATGGGGGAGGGGAAGCCGGGGGGAGCGAGGTGGAGAAGGGTGCTCTTTCAGGCATCCTTTAGATAGCTCTGGAGAGACCAGGATCAGATGGGATACATGGGCTATTAGGGTACAGAGTTCTGTTCCATCTCCTCCTCTAACCAGCTGAGTGGGGTTTTGTGGGTCCTCTGACTGCAGCGCACCTCACTGCTCTCATCAGAACACAGGGGAGTTGAATTAGACCCTATTTTCGCATCTTAGTTGTTTATCTGTTACTGCTGGCTTTTCTTTTGCCAAATTTGCCTGTCCTATTATTGCCATGGGCTGGGATTTAGCTCAGTTGGTAGAGCGCTGCGCTGCAGTCTCTGAGGTCCCAAGCTCAATTCCCAGCACTGCAAAAATGGGAGAAGGGCCTGTCAATCCACTCCCAAGGCAATCTCAAAACAGTCAGCCATTGAAAACCCTATGAGGGTCGCTAGGAGTCAGACAGGACTCGACGGCACCTGACAACAACAACAACAACAATAACAACAACAACAATTATTGCCATTGGGAGAAGGACCTGGCCACCCACTCCCAAGGCAATCCCAAAACAACCAGCCATTGAAAACCCTGTAAGGATTGCTATGAGTTGGCCACGGCTCAACGGCACCTAAAAACAACAACAATATTATTGCCATGGCTGGAAAATTTAGTGACTTGAAACCCACTTTTCACTCTTTCACTTCATTTTAATGCACATGAACATGACTGCATTACTAATAACTTAAGAAGCCTGACTTGGGTGTGCCGGCTGCCTGTGGTCTGAGATGCCTGATTTCAACTGGGTCAGCTGGGCTTTCAGGGTCTCTGGGAGGAATGGTGCCTGCAGTCCTCAGAGTGGCCACCAGGGGGACCCAGACCCAAACTTCTCACTGGCTGGGCTCTGAGTTCAGCGGAGGCGGAGAAAGATCCTCACTCCATGAAGAACCATGCTTTCCTGTAGAAATAAAATAGTTGTATTAACATGGCCAGTTTTCAACACTAATGACACACATGAGTGTGTGCTAACCTTTCGGGAACCAAGTATTCCTCTGAGCCCTAATGAAAGCTGTAGGTGACTCCACCACAAGCCACACGTGGTCATGCATTCGGACTGCCGAGGGTACTTGAGGGAACTCTCTGAGGCTGGCACGGTCACTCTCGGCGGGCTTCGGGATCCCAGGGTAAGAAAAATTAGAGTAAGATTTAAGGAAAACTAAATACCCTGCTACCACCACCTACTTTATTGTTACTTATTACTTTTATTGTCACTTTGTTCTAAAAATTACCGTTGAATTCTGCTTCCTACAAAAGCACGTGTGGTTCTTTGAACCCATCAGAACAGCACCCACGTCATCCTGGTCTGTTCACCTGTTCAGGGGTCACCCCTCTCTCCGCTAGTGGCCGTGGGTGCTCATGCCACCTGGCTCCGGCCTCTCTGGTGCTGTTTCCACAGGGCTCAGTGGTGGGGTTGATGCCCAGGGTGAGGTGGCCGTCCCACCTGATGGCGGGGGAGATGCAAAGTGCTTTTTTTATTTTTATTTTATTGAGATACTGGGGGTTGAACCCAGGGCCCTGCGCCTGCATGCTCTGCAAGTGCTGGACCACTGAGCTGCACCCCGAGCCGATTTTTTCACTTTTTGATATAGGGTCTCGCTAAGTTACGCAGACTGCCTCTGGTCTTGAACTTGCGATCCTCCTGCCTCTGCCTCCCGAGCTGCTGGGATACCAGGCGTGCACCACCGCACCCTGCCACAAAGTGGTTTTATCACCTCCAGCCTGCTGAGCGCAGAGTCTGGAGTCTGTGATGCCATAGACAGACACCCGGTGTCTGGGGGTCTCCCATTCCCGGCTTTCCTGCCGCTCACCCCACTCTGAGACTCTGGCTGTGGGTCCGGCCAAAGCTTCCCCTGCTCACTGTCTGGGTCCTCGCTCCGCTGTCGCCTTCACCTCCCTAAGGGGCTTGGGGTCCTTTGGACAGAGAGGTGTGGACCCCCTCACTCTCTCATGGACACACGTGGTCCTCAGAGGCCTCCGTGGCCCAGACCCGGCTATCAGCAGCCTCATGACCTCAGCACCATCACTTTCCTGCACAGCTCTGCCTCTCCTGTGGGTTCCTGGGGTCCCAGGGGTGTGTGAGGTGGTAGCGTCTGGGACTCCTTGGCGGGTCGCCAATGTACCTGTGCCACCCAGCCAGGCATGCTCATTGCTCATGCCACCCTCATGGACTTGTCCCCCCGTGAAGCCGGAGGGCGGGGTGGTGGTGTGGGGCAGACTGGTCTATGCCCTGTTCAGGCCCTGGGCTCCCTCTGAGTCCCTCTGTAGCTGGGGACAGCTGTGCCTTGTCTGCCTCCCCACCGTGGCAGTATGCAGGCCGACATTCCCCAAAGCGCTTCTGTTAGCGTGGGTGAAAACCACCAAGGGAAGCCCTGAACTGTTGTTAGGTACCATCGAGTCAGTACCCAACTCATAGCGACCCTGCGTACAACAGGTGAAACACCATTGTCAGTGCTTCTCTGCTGTTCATAAGGTTTTCAATGGCGGATTGATTTTTGGGAGTGGGTTGCCCGGTCCATCTCCCAAGCCTACAGCACCTGGTGTTCCCAGGCGGTCTCCCATCCAAGGACTAACCAGGCCCAACCCTGCTTAGCTTCTGAGATCTGATGGGATCGGATGCCACAGGGCTATGGCTGCAGGTTGCCCTGAACTGTAGAGCATAGAAATAATCCTCTTCGGGTGTGGCTGCTGTGCAGGAAGGTGGGGTGGAGGTGCCCAGGGGACCAGCGCCATCACCAGTGAGTACCCTCCCTCCAGCCACACATTTTTCTTCTAGACGGTGCCCAGGAGTGCTGGGCCTCAGTCGCCCACGTGATCAGCTTGGCAACGCGCCTTTTTACTGACCCCACCTCCTGGCTCCCGTGCTCTCATGTCCAGGGAATTCTTTCTCCAAAGCTGAGACCCTCATCTCTGCTGGTGGTCAGGGAAGCCCAGGTGGGGACTGAAGCCGTTAGAGTCCAGCAGCCGCATCTCTGGCACAAAGAGCGACAGCATCGGAGACTGAGAACGGCGCTCCTGTGACAGCCCCCAGCGGCTTGGGTGCAGGACATCCTGGGGGCAGAGTCCCCTCGCTGCCACCCCTGCCACATTCTCACTGGCACAGGCTGCTGAAGGTCCCCGCCCGGGAGAGCCAAGGGCAGCGGAAGGCCTGGGCCTGGCGCTGCGTCAGGGCAGGTGGGCAGTGGCCGCGCAGGCTCAGCTTGGGTGCACGGCTGCTGTCAGCCCACACACGCCCCGCCCCGCCTAGGTGGCCACCACGTTCTTTCACTGTTATGCAACCAAGTGCTCACCACACTGAGTCCCGGATGTTGTTAGAGAATGAAAATTTTCTCCTGTGCAATTTTTTTTTTTGTACTGGGGGTTGAACCCAGAGCCCTGCGACTGCATGCTCTGCAAGTGCTGGACCACTGAGCTGCACCCCAGCCCATTTTTTTTTTTAATTTTTGAGACAGGGTCTTGCTAAGTTATGCAGACTGCCTCTGGTCTTGAACTTGCGATCCTCCCACCTCCGCCTCCCAAGCCACTGGGATGACAGGCGTGCGCCACTGCGCCCGGCGCCTCCTGTGCAATGTGTTTGTCTCTGTGGTACAGGATGTTATTTTTCAAAGCCGTTCCATCCTTTAAATTATTGACGGAAAAGATGGTGGAGCACAAAGACTACGATGTTTTCTGACGTGGGCGGGCTCAGATGGGAGCCTGTCTGAAACCCGGGGTCTGAGAGGGGGAGCTGAGGCACCAGGCTCCCTGTGGGCACCGGGTGCTGTTTTGATCCCATCCCTCGCCCCTGAGGGGTTTGCTCATTTTACGTACTGACGTACTGATTAGTTTACAGCAGTGATGCTAATTTGCACTGACATCAGGGATTACACATTGAGACTTATCAGACATAAAGGGACCAGCATCATGGAGGCGGAGGGGCCCTCTGAGGATCCAGGACATGAAGATGGGAGCCTGTCCCTGCTTTGTCACCGAGCTGCTGTCTGTCTGGGGCCATGACTCAGCCCTCTAGGGTAGGAGTGGGAGAGACAGACAGAGGGGTTTTGGTTAATCACAGGGGCTTTTCTTGTGGATTAGGTAATAGATGTGATTAACCATAATGTAGAGAATTCCCAGCTCCCCACCTGTAGCTCCTCTGCAGCTAATTTTCAATTCTGCGTTGATTTCCTCCATAATTCCCACCCCGACCCAGATGGCATCTATTTAGGAAATTCAAGAAACTCTTAGTATTAGCATAAGCAGAGCAAATTGGGAAATAAATGAGTGCAAAGAAATGATCTAATGCAGTAGAAAGCTGAATGCTAGTGTCCTGTCGATTTTCTTTTCTTTTTTCTTTTTTTTGTTGCTAGGTGGTTGAACCCAGGGCCTCACGCATGCTTTGCAAGTGCTCTACCACTGAGCTGCACTCCCAGCCCATTTTTATTTTTTATCTTGAGACAGGGTCTCGCTAAGTTGCACAGGCTGCCTCTGGCCTCGAATCTGTGATCCTCCTGCCTCTGCCTCCAGAGTCACTGGGATGACAGGTGTGAGGCACTGTGCCCGGCTGCTTCTGGTTTTTTGAGGCTTCAGGCCCATTACATCAGCCAGCACGCATTTTCCAAGGCCCTACTCAGGGCTGGGGCTGCGGATGTCAGCAAAAGAGGAGCTGGGTCTTCCTCCGAGGCTCACGGGCAAGAGCGACAGCCATACTGTGGCTCCAGAGCCCTGAGGAAGCGTGTCTTCCCGCACATGTTGGCAGCTGAGCTGGGTTAGAACCGCGACTCGTGTGAGGATCCTCGGACACGCCACATCCTTTATCTTCATCACCTGGGGACAATGGCCTGTCCCTCAGTGCAGGCCCAGTGCTCACTTTCCTGGTGCACAGGGTGGGATGCGGGGAGGTCAGCAGCAAGCCCCCTGAGGACAGAGGTGTCCTGTCTCTTCCCCCAGGTGGCCGCAGGGCGAGGGAGCGTCCCGAGGTCACTGTGGTGTAACTTTGATCCCCGGATCAGCCTCGCAGGGACGGCATTATTGTTGTCATGTCCTCCTCATTGTAAAACTGGGGATGGTGAGGTTCAGAGGGTGGGGTCGGCCCAAGGACACAGCGGGACACAGGCGGAGCCATGCCCAGCCTGACCGCCACCTCCCCAGGCTCTGCTGTCCCCATCGTGTGCTGTCCTGTGAGCCACCAGGGGACTTTCCCATGGGTGTGGGTGGGCCGTGGTAGAAGCAAAAGGAGCAGGGACCCAGGCGACCTATGGTCTCCAGAAAGCACCGGACATGGGCATCACCCTGGTCCCCACGGACACCTGTTCTCTGCTTCTTGCTCTGTGTGACCACGCCAGGTCATTTCCTTACCCCAATACTCAGTGTTCTCATTGGCAAACTGTCAGGACACCATCTCCCCCAGGTCGGTGGTGAAAATGGGATCTTCAGGACCACTCGGGGCCTCGGAGTTGGCGTCAGGCCCGGGAGTGACGGACGGCGAGTTCTCCCTCTGTGGGTGCGGTTTTCTGACTGTGAAAAGCCCAGTGACCTATTTCCTCGTCTGCTCCTGATGGTGATGGGGCTGCCTCCTTGCCCATGGCTGGTTGGCTCAGCTGCTTTGAGCGCGCCTGGTGAAGATCGGGAAGCAGCTCTGTGGCCTTGGGTTTGTTCTTGGGTGGAGCATGTCTCCACTGCCGGTAACTTTTCTGTTGGTATGCTTGTCCCTCTGCTCTATGGAGGAGCCACGCCTTTCTGCTGCCGTGGAGGTGGCTTGCCGATGCCTCTCCTGTGTGCGTGGATGCGTGCAATGGGCAGAGGTGGAAGGAGGCAAACCCTGCAGCCCGCATCTCAGGATCAGTTGCCCGCTGACCAGTGCCTTTGGGGCTACTGCACGGATCACTGATGCTGGGGGGTGTGAAGAAGAGAGGCTTCTCTGGGTGATGATTCTGGTGGCCGGAGGCCCAAATGGCATGGCGTCAGTTATGGGTGAGGGGCCTCTGGCTGGATTCTTAACTCTCGCGGTGGCCAACCAAGTCCCGTGAGAGGGCGAACCCGCCCGTCCCTCCCTCGGGCCCAGCCCCTTGGTCCTGGGGCTCAAGCCTCCCTGCACGCTTTGGTGGGGACACAGCGGATTCACGCCCTAGTCCTCACGTGCGGAGGTGCGGAGACCCGGTGTAGACACACAAACAAGCACACGCAGCTTCCTGCTTCCCTCGCAAAGCCGGAAGGAAGCAGGCGCGGGCAGACAAGGCTCAGCCAGGGTGGGGAGGTGGGTTGAATTTGCCCTTTTTAGGACATCACTTGATGCTCCAAGCTGTCCAGAGCCACAGACGCTGGGTCCTCTGTGGGGAAGATGCCTGTGATGAGCAGGGAGATCACCGATGGGGTCTGCTTAGATCTCAGACACTGGGGGATGTGTTTAAAACTCGGAGGTGCCCCGGAGCTGCAGGACAGCTTGGTTATGTTCAAGCACTGACACCCACAGTAGCCACCTATATTAAATAAGAGGAAGTGAGCTGTGCACCAGCATGTTATTTTATATATGTTGTATTTGTATAATTTGTTGTTGTTAGGTGCCGTCCAGTGGGGTCTGACTCATAGTGACCCTCGTAGGGTTTTCAATGGCAGATTGTTTTGGGGGTGGATTGCTATGCCCTTCTCCCATTTTTGTGGTGCTTGGGATCGAACCTGGGTCCTCAAAAAGTGCGGAGCAGTGCTCTACCACGTGAGCTAATCCCCAGCCCTATTTGTGTAATGGCTGGTTTTTGTTATACACATGGCCATAAAATCTGCCTTGGAGAAAATGGCAATAAGCAGTGAGCACTATTTGTGGTGTTGTATTTTTTTGTGTGGTCTACTTTTTAGAGCATGCTTTACTCTCCTTGGGGCCATGCCATGGTTTACTGTGCTTGTCCGCAGGTAGCAGTACAACAAGAGTTCTGCATCAAATATGGAGATGCAGATGTCTCTGTGGTATGACAACTTGTCTCCCTTTGGGTATATTCCCAGGAGTGGTATAGCTGGGTCTTTTGGCAGTTCTATTTTTAGTTTTCTGAGGTATCTCCATATTGATTTCCAAAGAGGCTAACTAATTTACAGTCCTACAAGCAGTATAAAAGTGTTCCTTTTTCACTACATCCTCACCAGTATTTGTTGTTATTTGTTTTATTGATCTTGACCATTCTTGTTGGAGTAAAATGGAATTTCAGAGTTGTTTTGATTTTCATTTCCCTAATGGCTAGAGATATTGAGCATTTTTTTCATGTGTTTCTTGGCTCCATCAATTTCTTCATTTGAGAACTGCCTATTCATATCCTTTGCCTACTTTGGATTGGGTTATTTGATGTCTTGGGATTTGCTTTCTTGAGTTCTTTGTAAATTCTAGAAATTAGTACTTTATTGGTTGTTTAGGATGTGAAGATTTTCTCCTATTCAGTGGGCTCTTCTTTAACTCTGTTGATGATTGTTTCCTTTGCTGTACAGAAGCTTTTTGATTTCATATAATCCTGTTTGTTAATTCTTGGTGCCATTTCCTGAGTGATTAGAGTCATAAGGAAATACTTTACTATGCCTACATATTGTAGCATGTTTCTTATCTTTTCTTCTAGTAGTTTTAAGATTTCTGGTTTTATGTGGAGGTCTCTTATTCATTTCAAGTTAACTCTGATGCAAATCAAGAGATACAGGTCTATTTTCATTTTTCTGCAGATGGATATCCAATTTTCCCAATATCATTTGTTGAAGAGGCTATCTTTTCTGCATTGTGTATCCTTAGCCCCTTTGGTGTATTTCCATGGGTGTATTTCTGGATCTTTAATTCTGTTCCACTCGTGACCACATTTTTTAAAAAGCAAGAAGAGAGCTGGGTGCCATGGTGCATGTTTGTAATTCTAGAAACTCGGGAGGTGGAGGCAGGATGATTGCAAATTTGAGGTCACAAGTAGCCTGAGAAACTTAGCAAGACCTTGTCTCAAATAATAAAAAAGGAGCTATGGGTGCAGCTCAGTGTTTGAGCACTTGCCTGGCAAGTGTGAGGCTTGGGTTCAACCCTGTAGTACTGGAAAAAAACAACAACAAGAAGAAACAGGTGAAACTGATTTTAATTGCATTTAATTCAACCCACTATATTGAAAACATCATCATTTCAATATGTAGTGAACATAAAAATACCACTAGTGACTTATCTTGTATTCTTACTTTTTATATGACATCTTTAAATCAGATGTGTATTTTATACTTCTAGTGCAGTTTAGTTTGGGCTAACCACATGTCAGGTGTTCAATAGCCATGTGGCTTGGGGCTACTGAATGGAAAATGTATGTCTAGTGCATGAAATATGACTGGTTAAAAATCAAAAGCCCCGGCCAATAGTAATGAAAGCAGAAATGCACATTAGGGACCTTATGCCTGTAAGCCTCCTGAGGATCACATGGTCAGGGGCCACTTTGTGAAATTTCTTACTCTTAAGACACCTGTAGACCTGAGGATATTAGCTTCTCCACCCCTGTACTGATATCTATCTGTTACTTTAAGGGCCACCAGTGACGGCACCCCAGCCCCACTTGGAGGAGAGCCGACGCCATGGGAGCGCACTGCCCAGGGCAGCCTATGTGCCTCTGTTGCCAGACGGGACCAGCTTCTTCAGGAGAAGCAGGAGTTGCAGGTGAGCTGGTGAAGAACCTTCTAGAGAGGGAGGGTGGCCTTTTTCCACCTACGTCAGCCAGATATGGCAAAATGGGTCTTTGCTTTGCTGAAGTATATTGACGTGAAAGGAGAGGTGGCAGAGTGACCAAAGAGCAGCTGGTCGCCTCATTGCAAAGGAACTGGAGATCATCATATTAGGAGAAATAAGTCAGACTCAGAAAGACAAACACCCCATGTTCTCTCTCATGTGCGGAATCTAGATCTCTGTGTGTGTGTGACTTGAAAGTAAATGGGGGGCTATTTGGAGGGAAGGGAGAGAGTAACACAGGGCTAATGAGAGAGGTGAATAAGAGCAAGGTATGTGTTCTAATTGTGTGAAAGTGCCATAATGAAGCCCATTTATTGTATGTTAATTAAAAAGGAAGTAGGACCACTATAGAAAATAGTTTTTAGGTTCTTCAAAAAATCAAAGGTGCAATCACCATATGATCCAGCCACGCAACTTTGGGTATATATCTGAAAAACTGCAAGCGTGGATTTGAAGAGGTATCTGTATACCCGCGTTCACAGGAGCTCTGTTCACTATAGCCAGAAAGTGATCACAGCCCTAGTGCCTGTCAGTGAAAGATGGATAAACAAAATGTGGAGTAGGCAGTCAAAGGACTATCATCCAGCCTTGCAGAGGAAGGACATTCTGACACACACTCACCACGGATGAACCTTTAGGACGTTGTTGTTGTTGTTAGGTGCCGTCAAGTTGGTATCCGACTCATAGTGACCCTATATACAACAGGGGAAACACTATTGTCAGTGCTTCTCTGCTGTTCATAGGGTTTTCAATGGTGGATTGATTTTTGGAAGTGGGTTGCCAGGTCCTTCTCCCAAGCCTACAGCACCTGGTGTTCCCAGGCGGTCTCCCATCCAAGTACTAACCGGG
This sequence comes from Pedetes capensis, assembly GCA_007922755.1. NCBI lineage: Eukaryota > Metazoa > Chordata > Mammalia > Rodentia > Pedetidae > Pedetes > Pedetes capensis. Next base: position 7,446 of record VMDO01010194.1, on the reverse strand, counting down.
CCCAACCCAGCTTAGCTTCCGAGATCTGACGGGATCAGATGCCACAGGGCTACGGTGGCAGGCTTTAGGACATTATCCTAAGTAAAGTAAGCCAGTCACAGGAGGATGGATACTGCATGATTCCACTTATATGAAATCCCTTGAGTAGGAAAATTCACAGAGGAAACAGAATGGTGGGTGCTGGGGAGTGGGTGGGGGATAGAAAATTAGTGTTATAGTTTCAGCTGGGAACGATGAAAAGAGTCCTGAGGATGGATGCAGGTGATGGTTGCGGGCAATATCAATGTCCTTAATGACATTGAACCGTGTGCTGAAAATGGTTTAGAAGTTAAATTTAATGTTATGTGCATTTTCCCACAGTTCAGAAAAATGAGAAAAGAAACAGAGAGAAAGGAATGAGGTGTGGGCATCAACATGGAAGCAGGGAGCTTAGCCAGGAACCCTGCAGAGGCCTTAGGCAAATGGGAAACATAGTGGGGTCATGTTTCCTTAGACTGTCTTGGCAGTTGCTCTTCAGGGCCTTGTCTACCGCTTGTTCCTCCTGTACCAGAGGTGGGCACAGGGCGGGTAGAAGCTGTAGGGAATCTGTGTTGTGGGGTTGAGAGAATATATGTCAGATGCAGGGGACACCGGGAACTGGCCCCCGCTCTTATCAGCCAGGAGCAGTGTAGGAAACGTGGGGCATGCTTATTAAGAGTCTGACTTTAGATTCAGAATCCCCCAGGCAGGGAGATGATTATCTGCTGTGACCCTGGGCACATGCTGGGTGCTCAGTTGCCTGCTGTTTGCTTTATTCATTGACCTCAAGATCAGATGATGGTTATGGATTATTTGGATTTTGGTTTCCTGTGTGAGTGGAAATTAAATTTACTTAACATTTTTAAGAACTTGAGATGCCTCTCTGCGGCATCTGGGTGTTCTGTGGATCCGGTGGACCCAAGGTGCCAGGATTTTCATCTTTCTCTGGGCTTTAAATTCTCATGTTTGGGGACAGGCCAGCCTGCGCGCCTCGTGTCCGTGGCTCGTGGCTCAGCGCGTGATGCTGCCTGTGGCCTAGCTCATCCATCGGAAGCGGAGCCAGTTACGTATCATTTGCTGGGTTCTAGGGAGTCCAGCCCTTGGTTCACCCCCCATCGTTGTTTAATGCTTGAGAGGGAATATTTGTCTTGCCAACTCATCAGAAATATGAAGCTGGCAGGATTTTTCCAGTTCAGCGAGCCTCCCCGGATCTGCCACCTCGGAGGGGCTCGGCGCCCTGGCGCATATGGCCCGCTCATTTTAATGAGTCATTATCGGCCGAGCAGCTTGCTGTGAGCAGGGTTCATTCATCAAACCTGTTTTCTCCATTCTCCACAGAAAGAAATCGAAGCCCTCAGAGCAAGGATGTCTGCGCTGGACGCAAAAGACCAGCAGCTGAGAAGAGAAATAGAGGAGGCTGGGCCCCAGCTCCGGAGCCAGGGCGGCGACCTGACCCCGCTGATGGCCCTGCTGTCCCTGTGCCAGCTGCAGGAGGTCAGCCAGGACTTGTGTGACACCCTGGCCTCTGCCAGTCAGGTTCCATTCCTAGCAGAGCCACCGGAGGCCATCAGAAGGTACTGGCGACTTCCTGAGCGCTTGCCTCTTTGACCTATTTATGGGAAGGGCTTTGTTCACTGTGCCTCGGCCACAAATATTTTCCAAGCAGTATTTCTCAGTGCAAGCGCTGTGGTGTTTCAGTGGGAAGATTCCTCACCATGTGGCGTGGTCCTGTGCATTGTGAGATGTTTTGCATCCTGGCCCCCAACCCGCCGGATGCCAGGGCGCCTCCTCATTCGCAGCTTCCCATCTCCAAACATCCGCAGGGGCAGCTTCTCTCCCTCTGAGACTGCGGGGGTCCAGTGGCTGGAGATCCCAATACCAATCTCTGCCGAGGACGTCACCTGGAGAGAGGCGGGCTCTGTTGAGAGAGGGCGGCTCGGGCACAGTGGCTCCGACGGGATCCGTGGACGGCACAGGCAGCTTGCGTTTGTGGAGAGCCCACCGTGGGCCGGGTGCGGGGCTCAGCTTTACTCTGTGAGCTGCATCTGTTCCGATTTCCCGCTTGCGGATGAGGAAGTGAAGTTTAAGAAGGCTAATGGTTTCCCCAGAGTCTCTTGATAGGAGGGAGAACTGGTAGTAAGCGCTGTTCCTTAATGCTCAGGCCTGGGATCTCCCCTGCTCCGCCAGGTGTGAGCATCTTCCCAAGCTGTGCGCCCTGGAGGGTTTGTGGGATGCGCTGCCACCCCTTGCCCTCCACGAGCTCGTGGCTGATTTCGGAGCCGGACCACAGAAGCTGCCCTTGTGCATGTTGGTCAGGGCTGGTCACAGATGGTCAGTGTGGCCGCCTGGTGCAGGGGAGAGCACCAGCAGGGGGCTCCGCCTGCCTGGTCACATGCTGGGGCAGGTTCTCAGGGAAGTGATGGGGGCCCTCAGCCACTTCCTGTCAGCTTTGAGGTAGGGAGGATGGTAATGGTGGCGCTGGGCGCACAGGGCTGGGTGTGGGAAGCTCATTATCCTGCTTCCTGCTGGCCACTGTCAGTGCAGGCATTTGGGTCTCCTGAACGCCCTCAAACTGTGGTCCAGAGGGTCTCTGGGTCTGGGGAGGGGCCGTTCCCTTCCACATGCATCTGTTTTCCTGGCCTCTAATGGCAGGCCATGTGGTTGCCAGGGGTCGGGGGGTGGGGGATTTCCGCTTGGGATCCCCCCCACTGGCTCTAAGCCCCGATGGGCTGTGGAGGAGAGTTCTGGGTTCTAGGTTGTTGCTGGATTTCAGCCTGGTGAAGGTGGTCCTGGGGCTCCGCCTGCACTTCCCTGCCGCCTCAGCTGCAGGACCTGGAAGCAACCAAGGAACCGAAGCTCCGGAGTCTTGGAGTTGCAGGTGGGCGGAGACCATCTTTCGCCCCGCCCCTCTATGCTGCTGGGCTGCCTTCAGGGAGCAGAGGAAGTTGCTTCGCCCCCCACGGCACTTTCCTAGTCTGCATCAGGGGCTCCGGAGCACGCAGCCCAGTCCATACCGTTTCTAGTCATTATCCTACTCATGCCCCCTTGCTTTTTTTTTTTTTTTTCCCCTGGTACTCGGGGTTTAACCCAGGGCCTCACGCCTGCATGCTCTGCAAGTGCTGGACCACTGAGCTGCGCCTCCACCCCATTTTTTTTACTTTTTGAGACAGGGTCTCGCTAAGTTACGCAGACTGCCTCTGGTCTTGAACTTGCGATCCTCCTGCCTCCGCCTCCCAAGCCATTGGGATTACAGGTGTGCGCCACTGCGCCCGGCTTCGCTTGTCTTTCAATCAGGTGAGGCACAGACAGGGAGCACATGTGTGGCCTCTGCCCAGTGCCCGCAGGAAAGCCGGGGGTGTCCACGCCTTTCAAAGGCCTTGGGGGCTTCACCCAGGAGGAAATCTTAGGAAGAAGAGGTCATGGGGCAGAGCCTCCTGCGGCCGAGTCTGTGCAGCTGAAGTGGCCATTCGGGAAAGCTGGCCCCACCTGCCTGGCCCTCAAGAGGTGACCCTGGCACCAGTCTTGTTCACTTTGAGGAGTGGGGCGCTGCCGCACCCGAGGCAGTGCACAGTGGGGGCGTGTGAGCATACTTTCTTTCTCATTTTTCAGTACTAGGGGTTGAACCCAGGGCCTCATGCATGCAGGCTCTGCCCCTGAGCTGCGCCACAGCCCCTTTTTTATTTTTTATTTTGAGCCAGGGTGTCGCCAAGTCCCACACGCTGCCTCTGGCCTTGAACCCACGAACCTCCTGCCCGAGCCTCCAGAGTCGCTAGGATCACAGGTGTGCACCTCAGCACCTCAGTGCACTTTTTGACTGGCACATTTCCTTTCTCTCACCGTGGAAAGGTGAGACATCAGACTGCTTCCTGCCGTGAATATCAACTGGAAACCCATCACCAGCACCGGAGCTTTCCATTTGGCCAAGAAGGCGCATCTTTCCCAGGCCGACGGGCTGTGCATGGACTCACCAGAGTGGAGAGTGTGGAAGAAGCCAGCGTGGAGCTGTGTGGCTGGACAGATGGGAAAGCCACGGTCTTGGTCTAGGACTTGTAACTCATGATACATGATCTTGTTGACCTAACGTTTGCTATGGAATGCTGACTGTCTTTTAGACAAAGCTGACCTGGGGGTTTATTCTACAGGCGCCCCAGGTGGATAAGCCCATCTTACAGATGCCAGAAGCTGCCTCTGTTGTCACGAGAACCGCCACCTCATAGGCTGGGTGGGGGATCCAGACAGATTGTGAAACAGGGAAATCTTGAAATCTCATGGAGAGAGGTCGCCGAGATCAGTCCTGAAACAGCGCTCATCCTCATCAGTCCTGAAACAGCGCTCATCCTCATGACTGTAGTTCTCCTCATCCTTGAAGGTTTTCATGGAGGCCAGGGCAGACTCGGCGAGCTGTCTGGGGAGCTGCTTCTGATTTCCTCAAGTTGGGTCCACACAGGTGCACGGGCAGGAAGTTATCCCTCGGATGGACCACAGTGAGCCCGAGGAGAGCCTTCCTGATAGCCCTTGCACCTCTGGGTGGCCGCTGGGGGAGACGTGTCCCGGCATAGGGCATCTTCTCTGACCGAGGCCTGTCGGACATTGGAGTCCGTGTTGGAGAAGAACAGGAAGCAGAAGGGTGTGCACTGGGATTGGGGAGCCCCAGCCTTTGGTCTGGATGTTGTAATAGCAGCCGAGCAGAGTTTCCACTGTCCAACCTCTGGATTCGGATCACGGGATTTAACTGGAGGGAGCAGGAGGCCGTGAGACATCATGGCTGCCTTCGAGCAGCACGGAAGAAAACGATTTTCTTCTCGTGGACAAAAGACAAACACTGCTCAGCAGCTGGAGAATCAAGAAGTCCCCAGCAAGGAAGCTGACAGGGCAGGGATGTGCAAAAGGACAGGGGCCCCTTGAAAGATAAAGCTCATTTGAGTTTCCTGCAGGTTGAGATTCCAGCCCCTCTCTTGGAAACAGACTCCTGGCCTGCTTCGAAAAGTGTTCTTTTGATGTGAGGGGTCCGGAAGTGCATCCTTACCCAGTGAGCTCCCCCACACTGAATGCCACCTTTGCCTGTGCCAGGCTGACTCCAATCCTATTCTCAGTAACAGGGTTGGACTGTGAGAGTGGAGAGGGAGGGGTGGAGTGAGGGAGGGAAAAGATGGGGAACCCCAGGAGGGGGTTTGCAGAGAGCGGCATCTGTGCACGTGGGACGGGAGGTTCTCTGTGTTTGGCATGAACAGGGAAGTGCGGTAATTTTCACCTCATCGCTCCGCAGTGCCCTCAGCTCTGCCTCCCCTGGTGTTCTGTTGGCTTCATGTGGCTCAAATGCCAGGGCAGGGCAGCCTGTGACCTTATCTAGCAGGCATCTGGCTCCCTGCAAAGGGAGGCGGGGATAATTATAGCAATAGCCACAGTGGGGATGGAGAAGGCCTGTGTGATGCTTTCTAACATTCCTTAGAAGTGCTGGGCTGGCTTCTGTTAGTCTGTGGCCGAGTTCTTCATTCCTTAGCTCCTGGGATTTTTCATGCTTCATGTGAAATGTGTTTTGGCAGCCTGTGGATGAATTGTCTCTGGTTGTGCATTTGGAAGAAACATGTCATGTCTTTTTACAAAGTATTGGCACAGACTGTGAAACAAACTCCACCCCTTGTTGCAGAGAGGCTGGCTGGTCCTCGCTTGGAGAGTCTGCGAGCTTCGCAGCACAGCTGGGCTGGGGAGGGTGGTGGGCAGGCAGGAGGCAGGCCTGCTGTGCCCCTGCTCATTAGCCGACTGCCTGGGGCTCCCCAGTGAAGGGGCGGACTGCATAGGGCACAGGGGCCAGTCCCATCACACTGCGGTCCTCCTCAGCACCGTGTGCGGCCCCAGCTGGGTCAGTGAAATCTGAGTTAATGAAATTCTGCAGCTCACAATTGACTGGAAGAAAGTCAATAGTCCTGCCTTCCCCTCAGACATGTATCTTATTAGGGTACTGGGGCCCAGCAAGGCAGCAGGGCCTAAACGGGAAGACAGACCCAAACCTGGGAGGTATAGCAGAGATTCCCAGAGCAGGGCGCATGGAGGCAGCTGTGTGTAAAAGCTGGTCCCATTAGTATGCTTGGGGGATGATGTGAGATGCCACTAAATCAGAGAAGACATCTTAGATCAGGAATGATAATCATGCATTAATTTTGATACCTATTGTTTGCAGAACACTCATGTTTGCATATAATAACAGCATAAAGTATATTTGGCTCAATATTGGTTTTGTGTCCAGTTTTCAGATAGGGCTGCCAAGAGTCGATGACCACACAGCAGCCAGTGTCCTAAGAGCTTTGGCAAGTCTTTGACATGGAGGGAGAGAGATGGCTAGTGCTGAGGGCCAGCGAGAGAGCAGGGCTAGGATGAGTGCTTGATCCAGCAATGGGAGGTAGAGCAGGATAGTGGGAGAGTAGGAGCCTCCTGTGACCTCTTGCCACAGACATGGGTTGAGCATCCAGTCCCACATGGAACCACATTTACAAGAGATAAGAGAGCCAGGTGGAGGACCACAGTGCCTGGGTTTGACGTGGTGATGAGAAAGGAATCAGCAGAAACAGGAAGGACAGAGTTGCCTACAGCAACTCCTCCTCCAGCTCCAACCTCGGAAGCTTGGATGGGGAGAGGGGATCAAGCCCAGAGCTTAGATTTGGAGCCTGGTACAAGGTTCACCACCATGAAATTTGGCACCAGACTGAGTTCTGTGGCCCCTTCCCCTGTGCTGGTGCCTGTGACTGGAACTCCTGGACCGCAGTTAGCCTGGTGACTGAGGGATTGCCTTACCACCTTTGCCCCATCTCTGGCAGCATGGCTCAGAGACAGACTCATCCATGGGGTGGGGGTGAGGGGACAAGGAAATAAGCACAGGACTGCCTTGGAGCTCAGGACCGGGCTGGTGAAACCCAGCACTAGGTGAGTCCCCGTGAACCCTGTGCCTAGGCCGGTGTCCATGGATGGAGCCTCTGGGCTTTCCCCAGTGCCAGGCAGAGACCCGTAGCTCCAGTGCATGGAATTGGACTTAAAGTTTGGCCATCAGCACCTGCAGCTGGCCTTTGTGGTCTTAAGACGTGAGCATGCTACAGCAGCAGGCAGGCCACTGAAGACTGGGCCTGGTCCTGCCCTTGTGCTGCGTTGGTCTCGGTGGGAAGTGGGCTCTAGGTACAACCCTGTGTTGTAGTACTGGCGGCCACAGGATTTCCCACACAGTCCTTCTTCCAATCCCAAGCAGTACCACAGGGAGACATTGTCCATGTGTGGGAAGAAGAGGGAGGTAGGAGCCAAGTCTTAGAGGCCTAGGGCCAGTCTAAATCCTGGGGACTGCATGAAGCATCTGGGCTCCCCTCATCCCTGAGCAAAGGCTTTTGGGAACAGACTGCTCTTTTATGTACTCCTGTAGTCCACGCTGAGTAACACAGCAACTGC
>VMDO01010193.1:0-72923 GCA_007922755.1 Pedetes capensis | reverse complement strand
GAGACAGTGCAGAGGGCTCAGGGCCGCTCCGGGGTGGGCACCTGCCCCTGCCCGGTGTCCCCAGAGCATAGGAGTGTCAGAGGACAAGAGCTAGACCAGGAGGGGCTGCGAAATGTAGCTCCAGGCTGTGGACTGGGCCAGGGGAGACCCTAGACCACCTGGCTGTTGGGCCGAGGGAGCCGGTCAGGTCCCAGACACTGTGGGACATCAGCACAGAGGCCGGGCAGGGCTGGCAGCCGCTGTTTTAATCCTAGTTGGGCAGCCGGAGCCCTGTGCGTCTTGGCGGTGGCAGACTGGCTGCCTGCAGCCAAAAAGCTGAACCTGGAAGGGGTGGCCCCACCCCTGGCATGCACCATGATAAACCCTTGGAGAAGGCAGACAGACACAGGGAGGCTCTGCAGGCCAGGCTGAAGGTCATCGGGCAGCCCCGTGTGCCCGCCTTCACCAGCACCACACACCACGCCAGCAGCAACCCATGGCCTGGAGAGCGCCTGGGCCTCCACCCACTGCCTCCTGGGCCTCCGCCCGCTGCCCCTCATGGCTCCTGTAGCCAGGAAGCTGCTCCAGTTGTGGCCCAGCCCTGGAAGCTGCTCAGGCCCGGGGCCACCAACCCTGAAAGCCTCTGCAGCAGGAGGCAGAGGGAGCCAGGATCCTCGGCTGGGCGGTGACACCCTGGGTGCTGCGCCCCCTCAGAGGCGCTGGGTGAATTGCCAGCCCAGGGAAGAGAAAGGACACAGTGACCTCAAACTCCCCCCCGAGGAGCAGTGCGCCCTGCCTCTTGCTGGGCCTCAGTTTTCTCATCTGTAAAACGGGAATGCAGTGGCACCCCACATGTTGGTGGGAAGATGCGGTGAGCTGAGGGGAACCGGGCCTGTCTGGTGGTGTGACTGGCTCCACAGCACAGCCACTGGAGGGCTCTGGCTCATCCTAGACAATGGACCATCCGCTGGCACAGCAGTCAGCAAGCATCTGCTCCCAGGACCAGAGCTGCGCAGGAGCCGTGAGGATGGCGCGCGCTTCCCACGGGCTGGGGTGCAGGAGGGAGGCGGAGGGGCATTTGCCAAAGACCGGGGTGCTGGAAGGGTGCTGGCCTTGACTGCAGGTCAGGAACCGGCTCGGGGACCGCGTCAAAGCCCACCTCTGCAGCTTCCTGAGCCGGCCACTGTGCTTCAGAGCCTCACTCTCCCATCTGCCGTGTGGGAGGAACAATGCCACGTCCCAGGGACTGAGGCCACACCCTAACCCAGGCCCCACTCGGGGCACAGTACGACATTTCCACGAGAATAGTCAAGACTTCCGCTGCGTCCACCCTGTTTGGGGAGGGGGGTGTGGGGTCCAGTGAGGCACAGGCCCAGGGCAGAGCCAGGTGGCCTCATGAGAGCGGGACCCAGGGCAGCGGTATAATGTAAGGGATGAGGCTGGAACGGAGCCAGGGGCCTGGGCCAGCTTCCTGACCGACGCTCGCTGGCACCCTGACCTCCAGCCGCACTTTGCTCATCTGTAAGAGGGGTACTGCACCCCCCCACACACGCACAGGGCCTCTGGGCTGATGTCAGTGAAGCCTAACAAGGAAGACCTGGCCTTGGGTGGTCAGCGGAGAATGGCCATCCCTGCCAGAGCTAGGACGCGACAAGGGCAGCAGGCGCGGGCAGGTGCTGAGCACAAAGGAGAAAGACTGTGAGTGGCCCGCGAGCCGCGCAGTCAGCAGGGGACCCAGCCCCAGGCAAGGCACTGAGGAAGAAGGCAGCTGAGGCAGGCCACGCGTGGCCCACACTGGCTGCTGCTTCCTCCGCTTGTGCCCCAGGAAGGGCTCTCAGGTCACTTGGGGACGTGGGCTGCCCCTTTGAGAAAACTCCCCTGGGTCATCTTAGCGAGAGTGTCCTCTTCAGGGCCAAGTGTGGGCCTCTTACTTGACTTTCGTGTCCCAGTCACCAGGTCATTGAGCCCCCTGGTGGAGCCTGTCTGGGCACCAGGGCACAGAAGGGGGGACTGCCCCCTTCACGAGGAGGGGTCAGCGACTCAGACCTCAGGGGGGGAACTCAGCCCAGGACGCACACGGATGCTTGGAGCCAAAAGCTTTCCTGGCTTTCAGGCTGAGGGGCTGGGCTGTCGGCCCTGACTGGAGCCGAAAGTCACTGCCCTGGGAAGGCCCAGCCGGAGACGGACGGCCCCAGGCCCAAGCACAGCTGGAAACCATGTGAATCGGGTGGTGACACGCCTGCCCCCATGCGCCCTGCTCCACCTGGGTCAGAGAGCAGACTCCACTCTGCTTCCACAGGGAGGAGCTTGTGGAGGGGCGGAGCTGGGTGTGGCCCCCCTCATCGCCACGTCCCTTGGCGACACCTGGTTGTACCCCCAAGCCCTTCCGGGGAAAACGTAGGTTTTATTCCCACCCACGCCTCACTGTGTAGAAAGTCGATCAACCGGGCACAGTGACGCACGCCTGTAATCCCAGCAGCTCGGGAAGCAGAGGCAGGAGGATCTCAAATTCGAGACCAGAGGCAGTCTGCATAACTTAGCGAGACCCTGTCTCAAAAAATAAAAAAAAAAGGGCTGGGGGTGCAGCTCAGTGGTCCAGCACTTGCAGAGCATGTAGGCGCGAGGCCCTGGGTTCAACCCCCAGTACTGAAAAAAAAAAGGAAAAAAAAGAAAAAAAAGAAAACTAATCACAGCCGTGAGGACGGGGATGGATGAGGCGTCCTGGAGCCTCCACGTGAGGTCAGCCTCTGTGGGAAAAACACCTGACACACATGGCCCACACACGCGCTCACACACGCATGCACTCAGAAAACGCGACATAGGTCTGAGTACATGGGTGGGAAAACCGGGCATGTCCCCTGCTGACGCCCTGGCCCGGCTGTACACGGGCCTCCTGCACCCCCAAGGGGGACATGCTCCCCACCCTGAAGGAGCCTGTCCCCCCTGGGCTGCGGGTGAGCGGCTGAGCCCAGGCAGGGGACCTTCAGGGGACATCCCCAGGCCCCTCAGGTGAGCGAGCCTGAGCGTCCCAGCTCCACCAGTTGCTGTAATGGTGATGGTGGTGGCAGCACTTGGGGAGCTGCTGTCACGTGTCACCTCCTCTATTTTCCCTGCGACCCAGGGAGGTAAGGCTCCTCCTGCCCAGGCCCCTGGCTTCACTCTCTGGCCACGGCTCCCATCCTGCCCGCAGATGAAGAGCCGAGGGGGATCTCAGGGCCCCTCTGGATTCACAGGCCCGCCGCGCCACCTGGGCGCCCCCATCTGAGGCGCGCCACCCACCCTGACGTGGGCTTTGCTCGTTTGCCCCTGGAGAATCTTGGTCCCAGAAAGACCTGGAGGCTGGCCTGAGGCCACAGGGCTGGGAGAGGCCTGGGCGGCCTCCTCCGCACCTCAGCCCAGGGACCCTGCTAGAGCCCCACAGCCATCCAGCGGGGCCAAAGGGCAGGGCGCCATCAGCTCCTCCACAAGACGGTCAGGCTTCTGGGAATTCCGCTTGCCCAACTGCAGCCACCAGGGCTCCTGGGCGGCACTCAGGTTCCCGGGCACACACACTCCCTGCAGCCGCTCGCTTCTGTCTCGGCCACTGCTGGCTGCCACCCCCTGATTTCTGAGACACTTTGCCCAGCAGAACCAGGGGACAGCCCAGGTACGCGGCCAGTCAGCTAGGCCTGGACATCTGGCCCCAGGAGGTGGGTAATTACCCTCGAGGGTGACAAACAGTGAGTCAGGGTTAATCACCCCCTGCAGTTCGGCTCAGTGGGTAGAGTGCTGCTCTGTGCTCTCTGAGGCCCTGGGCGCAATCTCTAGCACTGCAAAAATGGGAGAAGGACTTGGCAGCCCACTCTTAAAACAATCTGCCATAGAAAACCCTATGAATGGTAAACAAGCACTGACAGTGCCAGGCATGGGAAAATGTCGGGGGGTGTTTTGTTTTGCTGTACATTGGGCCGCTATGCGTTAGGCCTGGCTCAAGGGCACCTAGCAACATCAACAGGCGGGGTAGCAGAGACTCAGGGGTCGCTGTGTACACAAGCACACAGGCCTGAGCAGCCAGCATGCGGCAGAGCCATCCTCACCCTGGCTCAGACACTTGGCCACTGTGTGACATGGAGCAAGCCACTTCCTCTCCCTGAGGTTCAGTTTTCTCATCTGCAAGAGCCTGGGACTCTTGGGACAGGGGGAGCAGGGCAAAGGGGTAACACTGGTTGGAAACAGGCAAAGCTAAGCATACAGCAAGTGCCTACTCAGTGTTGATGCTGTGGTCCTGGCCCAAACCCTGCAAGTGAGCGAACAGGGGAGCTAAGAGGCTTCACTCCCAGGTCCGGAGTGGGTGAAGCCACTGTCCTTGGGCGAATGCCACCTGCTCTCAGTGCCTGTCCACTGGCCGCATCGGGTCCTCCTGACGGTGTGGGGCAGCGCCTAGGTTTACAGGCAGCTTGTTATGGACACCAGCCGCACCCGCGGAGAGCGGCTCAGCAGGACCCACAAGTGTCCTGCCCACGGTGACACCGAACGCTGACCACACGGCTCTCCCCAGGCCAGCCATGAGGCCAGGTTCCCGCAGCCTGACGGTGTCAACACGGCACATGCCAGGCCTGTGCCGCCTGTTTACCGCCAGCTGCCTCCCTCAGGCCCTCAGGCCATGGCTCCCCGTAGCCAGGAGGCGGGACGGTGCCAGGGCGCATTCCTGCCCCAAACTATGCGGGCTGCTGACTGCGGGCCCCAGGCCCCTCCTGAGCCCCCTGCCCTCCCCCGCAGCAAGTGAGGAGCAGGTCTCCAGCTGGTCCACAGGCCTCCCTGCAGAGGCTGGCCGGCCGCCCAGCGCACCCTGAGCCAGGCTCCTTCAGGGTTTCATGAGGAAGCAGAAGGGCTAAGTGGAGGGAGTCCTAGGGGTCATGGAGGAGATGGTGGAGTTTTTCCTTGCTTTAACTCTTTGAGATAATTCAAACCTACGGAAAAGCTGCATGAAGAGTATACAGAATTCCTTTTGCCCACCACTCGGACCCCCGAACATGGGAGCTTTCTTTCTGTGTTTGAGGGGAGGGAAGTCAGCTGTGGGCTGGATGAAAAGTGAGCTTTTCCAGCATGTGGGCGAGAGCTGGTGGCGGCTGGGCTGGTGGGAGTGGGAGGACGGCGAGGAGAGGTGGCCCGGCCCTCCTGTGAATGGAGAGCGTGGGGGATTGGCAACTGAGTGGGCTGATGGGCGTGAGCAGGGGTGTTAGGGATGACGTCACAGGTTTTGCCTGAGCCCCTGGAAGCTAGAGATGCTGTCACTGGGCTGGGAAGACGGTGGCAGGAGTGGGTTTCAGTGGGGGAACCAGGAAGTGGTTTGGGCCTCAGGGCTCACAGTGCAGGGATCCAGGCTGTGGCCTGCAGCTCTAGGCTTCCGGGCTCACAAGGCCGTGGGCAGGACTTGGTTCCTCAGGCCTGTTCCCCAGAGCGGGTCCTCGGCCACCAGGTCCCAGACGCCGGCCTCCTTCATCCACGGAGGCAGGGCAGAGAGCGGCCCTCAGGTGCCATCCCTCTGCCCCATCAGAGGCTCCCCTGATTAGGCCAGGGCCCCCGGGACAATCTCCCTTCTTCCAGTCAGCTGGACCTCACTAGGGCGTGGAATCCACAGGACCAACAAGCCCCCTGCACAGCCCAGGGGCGTGGGCTACCCCAAGCTGCACAGGGCAGGGTACAATCTTTTTCCTTTCTTTTTTTTTTTTTTTAGCAGTACTGGGGGTTAAACCCAGGGCCTCGCACCTGCATGCTCTGCAGGTGCTGGGCCACTGAGCTGCACCCCGAGCCCATGTTTTCACTTCTTGAGACAGGGTCTCGCTAAGTTACACAGACTTCCTCTGGTCTCGAACTTGCGATCCTCTTGCCTCTGCCTCCTGAGCCACTGGGATGACAGGTGTGCGCCACCGCGCCCGGCCACGGCAGAGAATCTTGAGGCCACTCTGAAACTGGGCCACCCACAGTCTGTGGGCCGCTGGGCTAAGCACGCATCTGCACGCTGCCATGGTAGCAGTGGTCTGCGCACCTGTGCCCATTTTTAGCCACCAAATCATGACTCACAGGGCTGCAGCCAGGCTCCCAGCGTCCTCGCCAGCCAGGCCCAGCCTCTGCCACCCAGCTGCTGCCTGCCTCCCACACAGCTTCGTGAGGCCGACCATGAGCCTCTGCCAGCACCCCAGGGCCGGCAGCCAGGGCCGGTGTGTAGGGCTGCAGCTGCCAAGAGCCTGGCCCCGCCCCAGTGACAAGGACTCCACCCACCCCTCCTTCCCGCCTCCCGCGGCCTAGGGCCACGCTGGCCACTGCCTGGCCACTAGGCTCCCTTCCCCACCTTGGGAACTGGATGCCCTCCCAGGAGGGGGCGGGGCAGCCAGCACAGGAAACAGCACAGGGCACAGCTAGCGCCACGTGGGCAGCCTGGCCTGGCTCTGGGCTGTGGCTCACCATCCAGCAGGCTCTGCAGCCCAGAACTGGGGCTCAAAACACTGAAAAGCCACAGCCCATGCGTCCTGGGAGAGGCTGGCACCCATTGCTCATTTTACAGACGAGGAAACTGAGGCCTCAAGGTTTTGACTTCACGTGAGTTTCTCTTTAACTTTTCTTCAGTACCAGGGGGCTGAGCCCAGGGCATGGCGTATACTTTTGTAAGCTCTCTACTGCTGAGCTGCACCCCGAGTACTTGCTCCTGGCAAGGAGTCCAATCTTAAAGAAGAACAAAGTCGAAGCATGTAGGCGTGACGATTTCAAACCTTCCTACAAAGCTGTATTGATTAAGACAGGGTGGTGCTGACATAACTTATGAATCAATATGGAATTCAGAGTTCAGAAACAAACGCACATAGCTACAGCCAACTGATTTTTAAGAAGGGCATCGACACCATTCAGTGGGGAAAGAATAGTCTTTTAAGCAAATGGTAACAGAACAACAGGATACCCACTTGCAGAAGAGAGTGAATTTGGTCCCCTACCTCACACCCGGGCTGGGATTTAGCTCAGTTGGTAGAGCATCACTCTGCAGTCTCTGAAGATGCCGAGTTCGATTCCCAGAACTACAAAAATGGGAGAAGGATGTGGCAATCCATTCCCGAGGCAATCCCGAAGCAATCAGCCATTGAAAACCCTATGAGGGTTGTTATGAGTCAGATACAACTCGACAGCACCTAACAACAACAACCTCACACCTGATATAAAAATTAAACCAGGAGGCTTAAATGTAGAGCTAAAATTATAAAACTATTAGAAGTAAACACAAGTGTAAATCTTTGTGACTTTACATTAAGCATATCTATTAGGATGGCCACAATTCGAAGCAGGAAATAGCAAATGTTGGTAAGGAAAGATATGGAGGAATCCTTGTACATTGCGGGAGGGGGGGTAAAAATGGTGCTGCCTCTGTGAAAAAGTGTGACAGTCACCCAAAAAGTGAAAAAAAGACTTACCATATGAGCCAGAAATTCCATTCCTAGGAATATAATTCATCTATATTCCTAGGAATGGAATTGAAAAAACTGAAAACCTATGTTCACACAAAAAGCTGTATACAAACATTCATAACAATATTAGCTCTAATGGTCCAAAAGTAGAACAACCTAAATATCCACTTACAAATGAATGGAGGAAAATGTGGTCTATCCACACAATGGAATATTATTCGGCCATAAAAAGTAAGAGGTACTCGCTTGATGTGGCAGCTCACTAATCCCAGCAACTTGTGAGGCAGAGGCAGGAGGATCTCAGGTTTGAGGCAACATGTGTAACTTATCGAGACCCTGTCTCAAGATTAAAAAAAATAATAAAAACAATCCAAGAGTACAGCTCAATGGTAGAGCGCTTGCAAAGTATGTGCAAGCCCCTGGGGTCAACCCCTAAGAACCTCAGGAAAAAAAAAAAAGGCAAGAAGTACTGACATAAATTATGACACAGATGACCCTGAAACCAGATGCTAAGGGACAGAAGCCAGTCACAGAAGGCCAGTGCATTTGGGACGGGCTGGTCTGTCCCCTCCTCGTCCCTCATAGAACCACGTATCTGGGGGAGGCCACCCTGCCAAACCGTGGTCTCCCATCCTCAGTCTCCCAGGAGGACCAGAGGGCTTCATTCCTCCTGGACCCCAGGGCTGAATGGGCAAATCCACTGAGACAGAAAGAGATCAGAGGTTGCCCGGGGAGGAGGCCCAGGAAGAAATGGAGCCTGGTGGCTAACGGGCGCAGCGCTCCCTTTGGGGTGGTGAAAGTGTTCTAGAATTTGATGGCAGTGACGGTCACACCACATTGTAAATACACTAGGTGGCACTAAGTTGGACACTTCAAATGATTCAGATGGTGAGTTTTATGTTATAGGAATTATACCTCAAAAAACATAAAATTGAAAAAGGAAAGATGAAAGGGAAATGGTCCTAGGCCCATGGGAAATAACAGAAGGTGTGGCGTCTACAACAGAGACCCAGAAGGGGAGGAGGAAGGCGGGGCAGAAAAGGTTGCAAAGAAAAAATGGCCGGGAATCTCTCAATTTTGGCAGAAGACAGGAAAACCCCCTAAACGTCCTCCAATTATCTGTCAAGAGGGAGTGAGCAAACCAGGCTGTCCCCCACCCCTGTGGACACCACAGAGCAGTAACAGGGAGTGCACTGCGGGCCACACAGTGGTCTTAGTGCGACCCTCTTGGGGCTGAGGCTGCCCCAGGGACCCACTCCCTTCCTTCTCGGTACTTTATGACAGGCTCCTGGAAGGCTTTGTCTGGAGACTCCACACATAGAACACTGTCATGTGGCAAAGCCACAGAGGGGGCCAGCAGGTCACTAGCTGTGCGGCCAAGGCTTGGGGAGAACAGGGTATTTCTTCGGGGTGACTCAACTGTCCTGCCTCTGACCGTGGTGTTGGTTACGTGAATCTGTGCATGTGATAAACTCGTAACGCTGTGCACTCCAAAGCAACAAGTTGACTCATCTAAAAATAATAAAATAAACTTCGAAAAGTAAAACTCAGCCGGGTGTGGTGGCGCACGCCTGTAATCCCAGTGGCTTGGTTGGCAGAGGCGGGAGGATCGCAAGTTCGAGACCAGAGGCAGTCTGCGTAACTTAGCGAGACCCTGTCTCAAAAAGTAAAAAAATGGGCTGGGGGTGCAGCTCAGTGGTCCAGCACCTGCAGAGCATGCAGGCATGAGGCCCTGGGTTCAACCCCCAATATCACCAAAAAAAAAAAAAAAAAAGGTAAAACTCATTTTAGATCTGGGCACAGGGGAAGGAACTGGGGCTCCAGGGTGAGAAAACGTGGGAAAACCATCTATTAGGAATTTCTTTTAGTGACAAGCATTTCCACACACATGGGAAAGGCAGGTTCGCAAAGCCGGTCGCACCATTTTTTGAGCTCATCCTTCAGGGCCGCAGTGTAGACATCTGAGCAAATATCAGCTCCCACAGAGGGCCTCGCAGGTGCGCCTCTGGGCTGCCCTGGGGTCCAGGAGGAATGAAGCCCCCCAGCCCTCCTGGGAGACTGAGGATGGGAGACCATGGTTTGGCAGGGTGGCCTCGCCAGACACGCGGTTCTGCGAGGGACAAGGAGGGGACAGACCAGCCCGTCCCAAATGTCCTGTACTTCCAGGCTCGGCCCAGCTGATCCTGTGGCTCCTCCCCTTGCCCACAGGGTTCACGGTGCTGGGACGACCCACGGTGACCCCGCCGCCACCCACCCTCAGGCTGGAGCCAGCACCCTTGTGGGAAGCCAGGGCCTGGTCAGCCAATCTCGCCGGCCTCCCGGATCAGAAACACAAACCTTCCGTCCTTTCAAACTCGAATACTTGGGATTCCACCAAGTGCCCCAGTGAACCTTCCAGGAAATATTTCTTGCACAGCAAATTCCTGAGCCTCCTTTGAACCCACCCCCGTCCTCCTTTCTCCACTGTCCGATGCCTCTCCACAGCCCACAAACTTCTCTGGTCCGTGGGGGGAGCTTCTGAGCTGGTGCCCAGGGGCACCCCAGTGAGAAGCTCCACTCAGGGGAAGGGGCTCCCTGGATGGTGTGGGGTGCTCCTGTCACCCCAGCGGACGCCTCCTCCAGCCACCTCCCCAGCAGGCTCCGTCCCGGTCCTCCCTGTGGGACCCGTGCCCTGCGAGAGCCTGGGGACTCCTCCCCTGCACAGATTCCTCACAAGCTGCCAAAAGGGGTCGTTTGACCTTGCCTGCATTCACTCCAATCAGTGTTTGTCGTGGCCGTAACACACCTGGTGGACAGGCCTGGGCTTGGTGCCTCCACAGGGCTCCCGTCCTCTCCACTGACCCCATCCAGAGGAATGAGGCTAGACAAACTGGGATCAGCAGCAAAGGTCAAAACCTTGTTTCTCTCACAGCTGTGTGTCCTCAGGCAAGTTCCTTAACTTCTCTGTTTTCCTTCCTCGTTCACAAAGACATCACAAGGGCAATCACCCATCTCTGAAAGTTTGTTGCGCAGCTTAAATAACCATCTGTGCAGGCTTCACGGCCTCCCAGGGCCCCAGGGTGACCCTCACTGTGGACCTGGCACTGACCGTCCACAGCCGAGTCTTCCCTTGTCTGTTGCCCCTCCCCCTGCCCCAGGCTCTGAGTGCTTCCAGGGGATGAGAGCGGGGTCTGACCCTGCCCTGCCTGTGACGGCTTGGTGTCTGCTGACCAGAACAGCCTTGCCGTGGGAGACGGCGAGGGCCATAAGCAAGGCGGCAGTCCTGACGGAGAAGGGCTGTTGAAGCAGGAGCCGCCTGGGGCTGGCAGGGACCGGGGCTCCGGGCACGCGGCTGCCCTCCTGCTTCCAGAGCACTTCTGCCCACAGTGGAAAGTCAGCCCTGGCCACGTCCCCCGCCGGAGGCACAGACGCTGGCAAGTTCCAGAAAAGACTTCTCCAGGCACCAGGACCGGTGCTGGGGACAGGAGGCCTCCCCACCACCCCCATCCCTGTCACCCTGAGAGACACAGCTGAGCAGGCTCCGAGCTGGAGTGGGGGCTGTGGCTTCCTCTCTGGAGCTTAAAGTTGTTGTTGTTGTTAGGTGCCATCGAGTTGGTATCCGACTCATAGCCACCCTCATAGGGTTTTCAATGGCTGTTTCAGGATTGCCTTGGGAGTGGATTGCCAGGCCCTTCTCCCTTTTTTGGTTGTTGTTGTTGTTAGGTGCCATCAAGTCGGTATCCGACTCATAGCAACCCTCTGTACAACAGGGGAAACACTATTGCCAGTGCTTCTCTGCTGTGCACAGGGTTTTCAATGGCAGATTGATTTTTGGGAGTGGGTTGCCAGGTCCTTCTCCCAAGCCTACAGCACCTGGTGTTCCTGGCGGTCTCCCATCCAAGTACTAACCAGGCCCAACCCTGCTTAGCTTCTGAGATCTGAGGGGATCGGATTCCACAGGGCTATGGCTGCAGGCTAAATTTAAATATTTTAGGCAATCAAACTTTATTGTTGTTAGGTGCCATCGAGTCGGTATTCAACTCATAGTGACCCTCATAGGGTTTTCAATGGCTGACTGTTTCAGGATTGCCTTGGGATTGCCAGGCCCTTCTCCCACTTTTGCGGTGCTGGAAATTGAACTCGGGACCTCAGAGACTGCAGCGCAGCGCTCTACCAACTGAGCTAAATCCCAGCCCTAAAGTCAAAGTAGGAAAGTTAAAATGTTGAAAACCATCTACTGTCCCAACAAGGCACCACTGGGCCCATCCTGTGTCTGGCCCTGGGACGGAACAGAGGGAGGGGAGTGTGGGGGTCCACACCCCACTCCACTCTGGGCGCCCACCGCATTGCTGAGAGGGGTGTGGGCAGCCAGCTGGAGGCGGAGGGGGCCTGGCCTCACTCGCTGCTCCGCTCATCCAGAACCCAGGCAGGGCTCACTTCCTCTCCCGCCAAGGCAGCTCACCATGGCAGGGGGGCTCCACGCAAAAAGCCCAGTTTTGGAGCCAGAGTGTCTGTGCATTCATTCACTCACTCATTCACCTTTCTGTGCCTTGGTTACCCCACCTGCAAAATGAGAGTGATAATAGGCACACCTCAGGAGATTCCCTTGGGCTGGGATTTAGCTCAGTTGGTAGAGCACCGCTCTGCAGTCTCTGAGGTCCTGAGTTGGATTTCCAGCACCGCAAAGATGGGAGAAGGACGTGGTAACCCACTCCCAAGGCAATCTCAAAACAGTCAGCCATTGAAAACCCTATGAGGGTCGCTATGAGTCGGACACGACTGGACGGCACCTAACAATAACAACAGGGGATTCCCTGGTGGGTGAAGTGTGTATTAACCACACTTTCTTTTACCTGGCCTTAGGTGGGAACCAAAGGACAAAGAAATCAGGACGATAGGAATAAAAATAAAATACAATGGCCTCTTTATCCATGTTTTCACTTTGCACAGTCTCAGTTACCCACTGTCAACCATGGTCCACAAAATAGTAAATGGAAAATTCCAGAAGTAAATAATTCATCAGTTCTCAACTGAGTGCTAAACAGTGTGATGAAATCTTGCACCAACCTGTACTGGCCCATCCTAGACGTCAGTCATCAGAGTTCCTGTGCATCCACGCTGTATATGCTACCCACCCGATAGTCACTTAGCCCAAGTCCTGGTTTTCATTCATACTGTTCCAGTGTCTCAAGGCTTCCACAGTTAGGGACACACCCACAGCCTTTGTCATCACACAGGGAAGGCTGGGAGCAGGTGAGGGGCAAAGCGGCCAAGCAGTTTCAGGCACCCACTGGTGATCCTGGAATGTACCCTCTCATAGAGTACTGGGGATCACTGCACTAGCTTTATTTTTTAAGAAGCTAGATGTGAAAGGCTTGGCGGCATAGCAATAATGGCTTCCTAATGCTGGCGACCAGGGTTACACGACAGGTGGCTCTGGCCACCGCAGGCTCCCTGGGGGACACCTGTAAACCTGGCTGCTGGGAGCTGGCCACACTGCACTTGGGGTGTACCTTCTGGTTCTGAAAGGAAGGACAAGGAAAAAGCAACAAAGCTATAGGCAGGGGCGCAGCAACCTCCCTCACCTTCAGCAGGTAAAGCCTTTCAGTTGGTGGAGCGCTGCGCTGCAGTCTCTGAGGTCCCGAGTTCAATTCCCAGCGCCGCATAAATGGGAGAAGGGCCTGGCAATCCACTCCCAAGGCAATCCCGAAACAGTCAGCCATTGATAACCCACCCTATGAGGGTCGCTATGAGTTGGATACCCACTTGACTGCACCTAACAACAACAACAACAACAAAAGGGGCTGGGTGGGGGAGGGGCCAAGCCCAGGAAGGTTTAGGGAAAGTCCCTCCTTAGCCCAGGCAGGGAAGATGCATTTTAACATCTCCAGGATCTGTAGTGATGTCTCCTTTTCTGTTCCTGATATTTGTCCTGTTGGCAGGATCCCCCAAACAGGGCTTCCTACAAAACATTAATAACTTTTCAACCTCACGTGATGAGTTCCTTTTTTCAACAGTTGCTTCACATTGCTCCTGGATCCCCCAAGGATTTCCTCTACCTTCACTTCCACTGGGACCATGGGGTGTCCCATGGCAGAGCACACACAGAAAACAGGCTGAAGCACCTCACACACAGTGGCACTTTACTCGCTCAGGGAGACTGTCGGGTGTGAGCCGTCGGGGGGCTGATATGATGCCACCTCGTCAGCAGCAGCTCTGACGCCTTCCTCCCATTTCAACATGCGCGCACACGTGACGTGTGATCATGTTCAAAGTCCCAATCTGGCTACCAGAGCTCTGCCTTCCAGGCAAGCAGAAAGGAAGGACAGAGGCCACGGGGGTGAGCACCAGCTGTCTGTGCCCCTGCAAGGGACTTTCCTGAGGTCCCCCCAGAGAGCTTCTCCGACCCCTTCCCTGCCTTGCCTGCAGCTCCACCCTCCCTTCAGCGTGTGACCTCGGGGCCTCACCAGCCGCTCCATCTCCAGCTCCTCCTTCCATCCCTAGTGCAATCCCACAGCAGGTGTCTGGGGCACCTTCCCCAACCAAGCATCCATGACACTCCTCACTCCCCCTCATTCTACAAGTGGGGAAACTGAGGCCCCAGGGGAAATGGTGCCTCCAGGGTCATCACGAAGTTGGTCAAGCAGCTCATCCACACTGGCCTCTGCTCCCAGCAGAACTCTTGCTGACACATCCCATCTGGGCCTTTGAAGACGATGTCAGGGATCCAAGACCACCCAGCCGGTGGCGAAGGGGCCATCTCAGGGCAGGCGCACCAGGCACCCCCCCCCCAAAGACTACTGGGCACCAGCAGTCTCTCCTTCATGCCTCCCCGGGTCACGGAGCCCCTGGCGCAGACCCGCCACAGGGCCAGTTGTGGGGCATCCAGCATAGGCCAGCTGTCTTCCAGGAACGGGATCCCAGGACCAATGTGCCACTCCCTCCCCACCTCCAGAGTGAGGGGCTCAGGCACGCACACGGACGTGCCACGCATCACCCACAGACACACATGGGCACTCTGAGAAGCAGTGGCTGGGGGGTTCCGTGGAGCCATCTTGCAAGGGGAAAGGATGTGGGGTCACTGCACCCTCCCAAGCTGGGCCCCTGGCCATGAGACATGTGAGCTGCAGGCATGGACGCAGCCCAGGGCAGCGCTGACCAGGAGGGCGTGGACGGCCCCTGGGAGGACAGTCAGGCCACCCTCCTCTCTGCTGGGACAGCAAGGGGACATGGGGGGTACAGCACACACCTGGCCTGATCCCACCCTCCACTCAGACTGTCACGGCTTCCAGGAACCTGAGGAATCTGCAGCCGAATCTCCAGCCACCCCTGCCTCCCTGCTGCCCCTGCCAGGGTACAGGGGTTGGCCTGAGGGCCCCAGAGGCACCCCATCTGTGCTCCTGGTGCTGGAGGAGTCGGGGCCCGGCAGCAACAGAGCTGACTGGGGACACGCCTGAGTCCGCTGCGTCCCTGGGCGCTACTGCCCCACCCCCAGTCCACCCCTGTGTAGGCCCCTTCTATCTCGTAGGTGACAGCTTCAGGAGAGGTGGCAGTCCCCACAGCTGGGCGTCCCCAGACCAGGCTGGACTGCACCCCCAGACCCCCAGCCCTCTCCATCCTCCCCCAGGTGAGGACAGGTTGACAGCTGTCCACCCTCATCACTGACAGCCAGCTGTGGTGTCCGGTGCCGTGGAACCGCAGGCTCTCAGGGCCACACGCAGCGCGGTGTGGCCACAGCGGCTCCTGCATAGGCCGGTTCTTGGAAGTCACTTTCCTTCCCGCAGCCTGGGCCAAAGTCACTCCCCAGACACCGCCCCCCCTGGCCTCCTGGCAGAAGTTTGTGCCCCAGCGAAGCAACAGAAACAGTCGCCTCGGGCCCAGCTGACGTGGCCTGGTGCTGAGCCGCCTGAGAAGCAGGAGAACCGCCAGGGCCTCGAGAGGAGGGAGGGAGAAGGTGGTGGCAGGCGCCCTGGGCACTGAGCAGGGGCTGGGAAGGGAGCAAAGAACCCCAGAACCCCAGCCCAGCCTGCAGCATGGGGAGGGGCTGTCCTGGGCCCACCCTGCAGGCCAGGGGTCAAGCCAGGTGTGTGACCTGGAGCCTGCGGCCACGCTGAACCACAGGCACTGTGGCCAAGCGAGGCCTCCTGCAGGAGTCAAACCCCAGCCAGTCACCCACATCAGGGGGCGCAGCGCACCCAAGCCTGACAGGCCCTGGAGCCAGCATGTGTTCCCTCATGGACTCCACGCAGCACCCTGGGGACAGATCTGAAGATGACCCATTCCCTCCTCCAGCCCTGCCGCGCATCCTGCCATCGCCTCCACTGCCCTCCCTCTTCTCACTCCTGGCCACTCCAGAGTCTGGACCTAACATGCTGTACGCAAGCTGGGGACCAGTGAATCCCACGGTGAATTTCTGGGAGTCGCTGCACTGGGACCTCACCTGCCTGGTCTCCCAGAGGCCCCCGTCCTCTCCCACCTACCCAGGGGCTTCCCAGTGCCCTTCCTTCCCAGTCCCCTGGCTGGGGAGCCAGGCACACGGCAGTAGCCGCGAGCACCCACCCAGCCTGTCAGAACCTCACCGGAGGTTCTCCCCTCTGGGGTCCTCTCTCCCTCACACCTGCTGGCCCAAGCGGCAGGACCTGGGTGAGGGAGTGGCAACTCTCACACGCTCCCGCTCCCTCCTGCAGTGGAGGAAACACCCAGAGGGCCAGGCGTTGCCTGGGGAGGGCCGGCTGCCCAGTGCTGCAGGCCACACTGTGGTCACCAACTACAGCACTGCCACAGCGGCAGGGGCCCCATCCGGGAAGCCACAGAACCCAGGCATGGAGGCCCCTGGTTCAGCATCTGCTTGTTGAAAAGAAAGAGTGGGACGGGTCGAGGAGGAAGAGAGGCAGGGAGAGAGCACATGGGTGGTGGGAGGGTGAGGGCACGGGGTGGGGGGGCCCTGGGGGCGGATGTACAATGGGTAACTGGCCAGGGTGCTTTCTGCGGGGCCTCCAGTGTGGGCGGGGGGGGGGAGCTAAGCACACAGTTGACACCACCTCGCAGTTTTGGATCAGAGCAAGTGGTTCAAAGGCCTCAGCCTGGTTTCCACGCCCACCAGCACAGTGGGGCATTTGGTCGGCTCCACACGGCACTGGTAGCGGCTGACAGGTTTTAGGCATGGTGCTGGAGAGACCACACGCTTCTCTCAACTGGCGTTTCCCTGAGGACTGGCAAAACTCAGTCTTTTAAAAAATATTTATCAATCATTTGAATATTCTTTTTTCTGGAATGTGTTTTTTTAAGTCTACCTATCTGTATGTTTAAGGGCTGGGCTTTTAGCTCAGTTGGTAGAGTGCTGTGCTGCAGTCTCTGAGGTCCCGAGCTCTATTCCCAGCACCGCAAAAATGGGAGAAGGGCCTGGCAATCCACTCCCAAGGTAATCCCAAAGCACTCAGCCATTGAAAACCCTATGAGGGTCGCTATGAGTTGGATACCAACTCGACGGCAACTAACAACAACAAATCTGTATGTTTGACACAGTGTCTGCAGCAATGGGCTTAAACATAAATAAGATGGTGTGCCTAGCACAGATTTGGGGAGTGTTTTATGCTGTTGTACTTAGGGTTGCTATGAGTTGAACCCAACTCGACGGCACCTAACAAGACCACAATCTCTGTTTTACCTGCCTTTCTCTTACCGAATTGTGATTGCTCTTTACATATTCTAGACAGTCTTTGGTAGGCACATGTGTGCTTAGATCTCCTGCTCTTTGGTTTGCCTGTTCATCCTCTGAACGGTGCCTTTTCAGGTGGTTTTGTGAATTCTACATGGGGCTGGGATTTAGCTCTGTTGGTAGAGAGCTGTGCTGCAGTCTCTGAGGTCCTGAGTTCAATTCCCAGCACCGCAAAAATGGGAGAAGGGCCTGGTAATCCACTCCCAAGGCAATCCCAAAACGGTCATTGAAAACCCTATGAGGGTCACTACAGGTCGGATACTGACTCGAAGGCACCCAACAACAACAGCAACAACATTATAGTCCAACTTACCCATTTTGACCTTTCTTATCAGACTTTGTGCCCTAGTGAAGAAACTCACACACTTACTTAAAGTCATGAAATGTTGTCCTGTGTTTTCTTCTGAAAGAATTATTTCATTTCCACATTTAGATCTCCAGCCATGCAGAACTGAGTTGGGGTATGTGTGAAGCAAGAGTGCAGAGTTGCTTCCCGGCAGGGACACCGGCTCCTCCGGGCAGTGTGGCTGGCGGCTGCTGTCCTCAGCACCATCTCTCTGCAGCAGGAGGGTCTGCTCTGGGCTGTTCCATTCCTTGGTCTCTGCCTGTCCTTGCGCCTTCCTGCCTTGACTCTGTCACTTTGCAACAGGAACGGCGGTGCTCAGTCCCCAGCCCGGCTCTTTATGGAGGCCGTCCTGCCCGCTTGGTCTCCATGCGTCCTGAGCCGGCCCGCGCCTCTGCCCAGGCTGGTGTGGGCAGATCTTTTCTTTGCGCACTGACAGGGGTCATCCCTGTTCTTCCGGTTCCCACCACTCTGTGAGCAAGAGATGTCACCGCTGGGGAAGCGACCTTTGTGTCACGCTGTGCCGGTGCAGGGGGCTCCCCCAAACCCATGTCCACCCTCTCCGCTGCTGCTGCAACACCACAGAGACTGTGTACCTCACCCTCACGAGCAGAGGGGCGCACACGCACTACGTGACGACGTCCAGATCCTGTATGCGAATGCATGAACATACGCATCCATGCAACAACCGGAACACGAAGGAGGCGCTCTGGAACGGTGGGCGGATGAGCGGGGGATGGAATGGGGTGGATGGACAGACGGATGGACAAGCGGCTGGCTGGGTGGGTGGTTGGACAGGTGGAGCTGGGTGGGTGGGTGGACAGACGTATGAATAAGTCAGTGAACAACTGGACAAACCACTGGTAGAGGTTAAGGGCACAGTGGGAGGAACCATCGGGAAAAGAACAGAATGCCCAAGTGTCATGTTTGTGAAGAAACAAATCACTAACAGTTAAACGTTGTTGTTAGGTGCCATTGAGTCAGTTCCACTGATTCACAGTGACCCTATGCACAACAGACAAAACACTCCCCGACACTGTGCCAGGCCCAGCACCATGTCAGTGCTTTTCTGCTATTCACAGGGTTTTCAATGCTGATTGTTTCGGGATTGGGCTGCCAGGTCCTCCTCCCAAGCCTATAGCACCCAGTGTTCCCATGTGGTCTCCCAGCCAGGACTAACCAAGCCAAACCTGCTTAGCTTCTGAGATCCAACGGGATCGGACTCCAGAGTGGCAGGCTGGAGGCCCACAGTTAAATAATAGTTGACCAAAGATAATTGTGGGTAAGACGTGTAAAGGGTTTTCTAAGGCAGCAAGCCAGGCAAGGCCTGGCAGAAGGAAGCCAGCCTGCAGCAGGCCGCACCCCAGGGGGCCCTCCAGGTGTCAGGGTCTGGAAGGGCCTCTTCCCAGGGACGTGTGAAGGCCGCAGGGTTCTCTGACCATGTTGTTGTTGTTGTTAGGTGCCGTCGAGTCGGTATCCGACTCATAGCGACCCTCATAGGGCTTTCAATGGCTGAGTGCTTCGGGATTGCCTTGGGAGTGGATGGCCAGGTCCTTCTCCCATTTTTGTGGTGCTGGGAATTGAACTCGGGGCCTCAGAGACTGCAGTGCAGTGCTCTACCCACTGAGCTAAATCCCAGCCTTCTCTGACCATTGTTGTTATCGTTAGGTGCCGTTGAGTCGGTATCCGACTCATAGCGACCCTCTGTACAACAGGGGAAACACTATTGTCAGTGCTTCTCTGCTGGTCATAGGGTTTTCAATGGCAGATTGATTTTTGGGAGGGGGTTGCCAGGTCCTTCTCCCAAGCCTACAGCTTCTGGTGTTCCCAGGTGGTCTCCCATCCAGGTACTAACCAGGCCCAACCCTGCTTAGCTTCCAAGATCTGACGGGATCGGATGCCACAGGGCTATGGCTGCAGGCTCTCTGACCATAGCTAAACCTAATTAAATCTCCGCCAGGTCTTAGGAATGGGTTCAGAGAGCTACTGAGCCCCGCACCCGAGGGACACTTTGACCCACAGGCCAGCCTCCGGAGTGCCCCTTCTCTGTTGCCCACAAGGGTCTGCGCCCCACTTGACCCCATTCTCTGACACCTGCTGTTTGAACACATTTTTCCTGTATGGCTGACAAGGGCCAGTACCCCGCACCCTTCCCTGTAATCTGCCTGCATAAGTGGTGCCAGACACCCAGGACCTGGAGGTGAGGATGCTGCAGGGCCTAGCGGAGGTCCTCCAAGAGCCTCCACCCCCGCCGGCCTTCCCCAGGGCTCCACCTCCCTGGCCCTGGCAGCACCCACAGGCCCTGACCGTCTGCAGCAGGTTCCAGTCCTGGCCCACACGGCAGGCCCCTTCCCTTCCTCGGGCCCAGTCCCTTTGTCTGTAAAAGGGAGACAGCAGGCTGGATTCAGAAGGCTGCCACGGCAACTGGATGAAGCCACACCACCCAAGACCTCAAGGGACGCAGCGGAGCAACGAATTCCTCCCCAGATTCAGAGTTCAGAGCTTCACAAGGTGTCTCTCTCCCCTGGGCCAACAGGAGACCAGCTTCCTTCAGGAGCGGGGAGAGATGTCCTCAGCACCCAGCCCTACAGCCTTCCAGTGTGGGGAGAGATGTCCTCGGCACCCAGCCCTGGCCAGCGGGAGAGCACGGGGCCAGCCCTGCCCACCGACACAGTCAAGCCGGGTCCTGTAGGCCCTGGATGCAGCTGCAGCCTGCAGGGAGAGCAGGTGGCCGCAGGGTCACGTGCTCTCCTGGGCTGTCTGTCTGTCAATGAAACGCCCCCTGCCTCCGGGTGCCAGGTGGGTGGAGCAGGGCCAGACCCAAGACCTCAGCAGCGGGTCTGCTTCAAAACTCTGCGAGGAGAGAGGAGGGGAGAAGTACAGAGATCGGAGGGTGGGCACTAGGGGTCCAGTGCCACGGGCACAGGCCTCTGGCTGGAGCAGCAGAGCCAGCCTCACCCGGGGGGCTATTTTTGGCCTCATCCCTCAGGGTTTTCACACCGCCCCCCTCCCGGGCCGGGGAGGAAGAAATGGCTGCCAAAGCATCCTGGGTCCTTAAACAGCCCAGCAGCCCCTGGAACACACTTGTCCCCCTCCATTCACTTTCCCAGGGGAGAGGCCTCCCGGCCAGGCATGCCAGGACCCCGGCGGGGTGAGGGTAATCACTGCGCGCTCCTGCGGGCCTGGGCTGAGGGGAGGGCTGCCACCAGCTGCTGGCACCGTGGAAGGCACAGCTCCGCTCCAGCTCCCCCTGAGGGACTCACTGCTGGGGGCATGGGGAGAGGCTGGCCGGGCCCGTGGGGGGCCCAGGCAAGGAGGCTGGTGCTGCCACAGGCCAGCTCCTCAAGTCCTCACCAGATGGGGTTCCCCGGGGAAGCTCAGCCCAGGCCAGTCTAATCAATGTGCCTGGGCAGCCCAGGAAGCTCTGTGGCCTCTCGGCCACCACAGGACCCTCAGTGGCCCCCATCGAAGGACCCATCCAACCACGCAGCATTTTCCACTTGGAGCCCGGGGAGCTCAAGCCGCCTCATTTGTGCCAATAAGCGGTTCAGGCCTCTGGTGGAGGCTCCCAGCTGAGCGGAGCCCCGTGTAGCAGCGTAGCCAGGCGGCCGCCCGCTTCCCGTTCCACTCGCTCCACTCGGCAGAGGAAGTGCACACGCAGCACTTGGCTGGCTGCCCCCGGGCAGAGCTGCAGCGTCCCCGGCCAGACCCAGGGAGGGGACGGGACTGGCCAGGTCACTTGGGGACCCAGGCATCCAGCAGAGCCCAGAACCAAAGGCAAATTGGGTCAGGCGGGCACCGCAGCGCGAGCTGGCTCTGCGCATCTCGCCCCTGCTGGGTGTGGGCAGCAGCCCCGGCTCTCGGTTTGCTCTCAGCTGACCTGCTGAAGACACGGGCAGCACCAGCCAGAGCCGCGCTCTGGGTAACTGCTTCGCCCTGCTGCTGAAATCATTTCTACCCCGAGGGCCCGGCAGTGTCACCAAGTGGCGGCCCAGGAAGGCCTTTGTTAGGCCCTACGCCTGGGGTCTCAGGCTCAGCCCTGGGCCCTCCCTGGGAGCGAGCTCTCAGGGCCAGCCAGCTGGGGTTCTGGCTCCGCTGCGTGGCTTACCATGTGGCCCTGGGAGAGAGACTTGACCTGTCTGACTCCTCACTGGGTAAGAGGGTGACAGTGAGGACGCTCATCTCAGTCACGTCAGAGTGACCCGGTGCAGCTGGGGCAGGCAGGCTCCTGGCTTCCCTCTGACCCCTCTACCTCAGCCCTCACCACCGGCTGCATCTCTCGGGTCACAGAGGCCAGGAATGGGGAGTCTCTGCCCTCTGAGCCCTACAGACAGGAGGTCTAGGCTGCAGATGCCCCAGAGGGCCAGGGCCACGCGGGCTGCCGCGCTGGGGTTGGCACAACCTCAGCCTCCCACTCAGGGACAGCAGATGGCGCTGCCAGGTCATCCCGAGGGTTCCCCCTATCCAGTGCTGAGCAGCAGCCACAGGGGCACGCCCACAGGGCCTGGGGGAGCCTGGGGGTCCAGGTGGTCCTGGTGGAGGCTGCTGCACTCCAGCCTCTGCCTCCATGTCCACAGCCACCTTGTGCCCACTCCCGAGGTCGCCTGCCGTCCTTGACTAGGGCCCTCACCCAGGCACCTCTACAATGGGCCCATTTCCAAGCCAGGCCACATAGGAAGCTCTGGCTGGACGTGGATTTTAGGGGAATACAATGCGTCCACAGTGACAGTCAAGTGGAATCTGAGGGACGGGGCATCTTGTCCCAGCGAAAAGCCCGTGTCTATCTGATACCAGTGGAGCAGCTGCCACCAGGGCTGCCGGCAGGGGCACCACAGGCTCCTGGGTCTCATTGGCCTGCTGAGCCCACAGAGACAGGATGGAACTCAGCTGCAGTGCCCATCTTATAGGCCAAGAGACCGCTCTAGGACAGCTCTGCTTTCCACCAGTGGCATAGTGGCCACCACGTCCGTACCGACACAGCATCTCCTGGGTCAAATGCTAGGTTGGTTTCCCAGGGCAAATGTTCCAGCCAGGCCCAACCAGCTGTGGCCAGGGCCTGGGGTCTGCTGGACAGAGGGCCGCCCTTCACTTTGGAAGGAATACCGAGTGGACACTCAAGAGTGGGCACACAGGTGGACTGTGGAGACCACTCCTGTAGGACCCTGGCAGAGGACCTGCGGGGACCCAGCCGCACCCAGCTGCCTTGCTTGGCAAATGAGGAAGCACAAACCGCTGGGGGGTAGGGGGTGGGTGGGAGGGTGTGTGGCCTGCTCAGGGCCGCGCAGCAGGAAGCTGCAAGGACAGGCCTCCTGTCTCTTGACCTGCAGAAAGTGGGGACAGAGGGGAGCCTCCTCCATCTGCAGCTCCACCACATCCTGACCCCACCTGGCACAGGCCTGGGCGTGTGTGTGCTGGTGGGCACCTGCATGGGTCGGGTCAAGTGCGAGCATGAAATGGCCTTGGGCCAGGCCAGAGTGGGAGACAGACTCCAAGATGCCCACGACCCCTGTGCTGTGTGGAGCCTGTGTCCCAGGATACCTATAGAGTCTCCCAAAGTCACACGCTTTAATGTTTGGTCCCCAGCAGGCGGCACTGTGGGTAGAGGTCATGGAACTTGGAAGGCAGGTCTTAGCCTTCAGGAAGTGAAGTCGGTGGGGACAGGCCTATGGAGGATTTTACCCCAGACAGGCAGACCAGCTCATTTCTGGTCCTGCATGCTATCAGGTTGTCTCCCATAGGCCTTGCCACCATCATGGGTGGATTCTCTGTTAACTCCCACTAAACCTCTTCCCCCGTAAGTTTGCCTGCAGCCGTAGCCCTGTGGCATACGATCCCATCAGATCTCATGAAGCTAAGCAGGGTTGGCCTGGTTAATACTTGGATGGGAGACCACCTGGGAACACCAGGTGCTGTAGGCTAGGGAGACAGGACCTGGCAACCCACTCCCAAAAATCCATCCTCCATTAAAAATCCTATGAATAGCAGAGACGCATTAACGAAGTGTTTCACCTGTTGTACTTAGGGTCGCTATGAGTCGAATACCAACTTGATGGAATACCTAACAACAATAACCCGTAAGTTTGGGTTGGTTTTTCTGCTACGGCAACAGCAGCTGACTAACGCAGCCTGACCCGCTTCCCAGCAGGCTTGTGGGGGATCATATCCATGGCCACGTGACTTGGGGGAAGAGGTCTGGCTGCAGAGCTAAGCTGCCTATGGAGAGGGCCATGTGGCTGGGAGCTGAGTGTGACCCCTGCCCTTAAGCCTGCAGGAACCCAAATGCTGCCCAGGGCCACGTGAGAGGGGACACAAATCCTCACCCAGTGGAGCCTCTATTGAGACCACAGCCCCAGGGCCACACCTGGTTGCACCCTGGCGGGCCCTGAGCAGAAGACCCAGCAAGGCTGTGCTCAGCCGCTGGCCCTGGCCACTGTGACATAAACATGGACATTAACCCACTAGGCTGGCTGCCATTTGCTACACAGAAGGGAAGAAACACTCAGACAGCTTCCCACTCTCCGCCCCGGCATCTGCTCCCCGGAAGCAGCGGACACGGTCAGGAGTCCGCCGCCCATCCCCAGGCGTCTGCCCAGGCGATGCCCAGAGCTGTTCCCCACGGAGCGCTCTGACACGCGACGGCCCCGCCGCCCACGGTAACAGGAGTTCTCATTTCCCGGGCAGGAACTATTTTGGAGAATGCCACGTTATGACTCACCAGGCCAAATGTATTCCTCCTCTTTGGTGAAAACCATCAACAGCCCTTCACTTGTACAGTTCAGCTTCTGCTTAAAGGGCCAGTACCTCACAAGGCCACTTTCCCAAGGTGTGGGAAGACGGGGGATCCAGACCCCCCAGCACGGCACAATCTCTCCCTGCCACAGGCACGGGCAGCAGGCAGCACCGAGAGCTCCTGGCTGAGGGGCTTGCCTGAGATCACACAGCCGAGAGGGAGCAGAGTGGACGCGAGACCTCGGCCCCCAGGGGCTCTGTGAACACCACGGCGCCACACCTCCCAGCGGTGAGGAAAGGGGAGGGCAGAGGAAAAGAGAGGACAGCACAAACCCCAAGAGCGGAAGGTCACCCGCTGCTCTGAAGGTACTGGGCCCATCCCTGGACCCAGAGGTCAGCTCCACGCAATATTTACCGTGCTGACAGCGGGGGGTTGGGCACCCAGCCCAGGCCCACCCACTACACGCGTGCACACAAACGTGCACAGGCACACATGCATGCTCACACCCTCCGTTTCCACCGTGAGCCACTCCAGGACCCTGTGTACCCGCCCTGGCTGCCTCTGAACCCTGTGTCCCTGGGCCGTGGCAAGGACGTGGGGGTGGCAGTGCTGGAACTCTCCAGCACCCCCAGCCTCCCTGGGGAACGCAGAGAGCAGGGCAGCCCCCTTCAGGTCCCTCAAAATCCCGCCGAGGGCCGAGCCGGCGCAGGCCAAGCCACCTGCTTCCTCTGCGTGGACGCTCGAGGCATCCCCACCGCTTCACTGTGTCCCATTTACCTGAGGACAGCGGCACCCACACCACACAGCCAGGAGGGACCACAGAGCTTCCAACTCGGCTCCCAACGCTCTGCCTCCTCATGCGGCCGCCAACAAGCATCAGAAAGCAGCCCCCGTGCCCACAGCCCCAGTCCTGGCCCTGCCCTGGCTCACAGCCCAGACCCCCTCTGCTGTGCCGTAAGGGGTGCGCTGACACTGAGCGGATCCAGCTGGCCGCAGCTCCCGGGCCGTGGATGAGGTGTGGGCAGAGGCCCAGAGAGACCCAGGCCTGGGAGGGGCAGAGCTCGTGGGCTTGGAGGCCAGGCGGAGGCTCAGGCTCACCAGCACTTGAGGGTCTGCGCGGGAGACACGTCAGTCACCCACACGTGACGCACAGGATGGGACAGCTGCTTTACCGCTACAGAAAGCCGAGGCCCCGTGGCTGGCTTGGAGATGCAGCTTCCTTCCCCGGGGCTGGGGCGGCAGGCCCGGCCCATGCTGTTCCTGCTGGGCTCCAGCCCCTGCGCCTGCGCGTCTCCCTGCTGGCGTGGTCCCTCTGGCTGAGGACGCCATGGGGCTTTGGGGGAGCACACCCCTCTCCACCCACCTCACAGCGCCTGCCTTTGCTTCTTGGAAGGAGCGGGAGGCCGCAGTTCCCCGGGTCCATGGGCAAATGGGCAGCAGGTGGCAGGCAGTGCGCAGCCGTCAGGATGGTGTGTGTAGAACCAGCAGATGCGGGTCTTGAAGGCGCCCGAAGACGGGCTCTGCTCGGCCCCAGGCGGCTTGGCCCTCTGCAGCTCTTGTCTCCAGTCTCGGATGCGAACCTGCCCGTTCCGCACTGGGGGTTGAACAAGAAGACACAACTCACACATCAGCCCCACGCTGCCTTAACGCACTGCATTTGCTAATAAGCACCCCGTCCCGGGAGGCCCTGACGCAGGGCCAGGGCCAGGGTGGAGGCCTCGGTCCACGAGTCCCTGGTGGGGGAGACCAGGCTGCAGGGGCGGTTATCAGCAGGAGGAGGGGCCGCAGCCACACCCAGGAGAGGCTTCCCAGGAGGAAGCAGCCCGAGTGCCCAGCGTGGGCAGCATGGAGCCCCCTTCTGAGCCAGCCAAGTACGAGGGCGGATGACAAGGCTGCCTGTGCCTGGCCCGCAGCACACCTGAGGACTGCGCGCCTCCCGAGATGGCGCACTTCAGTGACCCAGGGTGTGGGCACCCCACGGGGCCCTGACTTGGGAAGAATCTAGGAAACCATGGGTGCTGGGACGCTGGCCTCAGAGGGCGTGTCAGCACCATGGGCCGAGCAGGCAGAGGTAGGTGCCCTGCATGTTGCCACTCACGGGGGTCACATACATGTCCACACAGAGCCCTCCAGATGCGCACGGGCCGTGAGGGGGACGCCCAGCCCTGGATAAACGAGGCCAGGTAGGGGAGCCTCACATGCAATGACGTGCCGGCTCCCACCTGGAGGCACCCAGGGCTGGGGGGCTGAGGAACAGAGCGTCTGCTGACCCAGCTGCCCAGGTCAGGCTGCGGCTCCCCCCGGGCAAAGCTGCCTGTTCCACACGAAACACAGATGAAGTAACCAATTCCTTCCTAGGTTTGCTGGAAGCTACGGACTGTGTGCCGTGCCAGGCCAGGCCAGGGGAGGAACAAGGACCTCACTGAGGGGGTCTGGCTAGCGGCCCACCAGTGAGAAAGGAAAGCGTGTGACTAAAGCTCCTCGTGGCCTTCAAAGCACATGGGGGCAGAACAAGGGGGCTGCAGCCGGCCAGGCCGTGACCATTCTCTGCTGGAAAGCAGAGGAAGGAGCCGAGAGAGGCTGCTGCTGTGCCCTGTCTTCAGTGGTGGCCCCATGCCCTAGGGGCTCCCACAGCATGGGGCTTGTTTGCCCTGCCCTGGAAGCTCGGGCTGGGGTGATTCCAGGATTT
Source organism: Pedetes capensis (assembly GCA_007922755.1). Taxonomy (NCBI): domain Eukaryota; kingdom Metazoa; phylum Chordata; class Mammalia; order Rodentia; family Pedetidae; genus Pedetes; species Pedetes capensis. Next base: position 46,052 of record VMDO01010193.1, on the reverse strand, counting down.
CCAGTGGATGTCTCCACTGCAGCGCTTCTGGTGTGGCGAGGAGCCCTGGCCCAGCCCAAAGCCTGGGTGCTCCAGGAACCAGAAGAAGTGGGCAGGGGCTCGCTGGGCAAGGCCAGGCGCCAACCCCTCCCCACAGGACAGGCTGGCCCGCAGCAGGCCCTCGCCCCGCAGGAGCCTCTGTGAGCTGGGGGCAACTGAGCCTCAGCGTGGGGTGGCACTACAGGGTCAGGGGATCGCACCCAGCCAGCATCGCCACGGCCTGGCAGTGGGCAATGACGACAGAGGGACCCTCGAGACAGCAGAAGCTGGGCACCCAGGGCCACAGCACTGCCAATGCTCCTGTCTACACCCCAGGATGGCCAGCAACTCCCTAGCAGCCCCTGTCCTGGGTCCCCACCCCAGGCCAGTGCCAGGCGTCAGAGGGATGGCCTCCAAGGGCACTGCCAGCCAGCTCCAAGCCGCACACCAACAGGCTCGCCTCCTGAGGAAACGTGTTCCCAATTTTAAACTGGAATCATAGGAACAAACACGCTCTGCCCCCCTCACTTCTCCCGTCCCTGCTGGGCTGTCCCGCAGACTGCCCCGAGGCACCCCAGCTTCCCACCCCCTCCCTCCACCAGAGTGTGCCGGCCCAGGACGGCCGGGGCACCTGAGGCAGTCACCACCCCCTCTGGCCGTCCCATCTTCCACATGTGAAGGACTCATGCCCCATGTGTCGGATGAGGTGGGATCAGGTGTGCACCACGCAGCCCCCAGCCAGCACAGCCTGATGCAGGCCCTGGAAGGGGCGGGGATGGCAGAGGGGGCCCCCTCCTGCCTGGCTCCGGTATCTGGCCTTCCTTAGCTCCCGGCACGAGAGCTCAGCTCAGCCCACCAGCAGGCATCTGAGAAGGCCACTACCTCCACGCACTCCCACTTCTCCAAGCCAGCCGAGTTTATTTAAAAACAAAGCCTCGTCCAGAGATAAGGCCCCGCTGCAGTGCACCGGTTTTGCAGGCCTGGAAGAATGTTTACGTGGTGCTCAGCCCCTACGCGTCCTACTCAGAAGTGCCTCTAAAAATAATTTTGCCCTCGAACTGAACTGCCTAGAAAAGCAACCCCACACATAACATATTCATACAGGAAGGACAGACAATCCCTTATGAAATCAAAGAAAACAGTGTGCCTGAGAAGACAGAAAGAGTGGCCCTCGGGCTGCAGTAAGTGTTTTAACTGATTAAAGATTTGTGGGGGAGCTGGCCCACCCCACGCACCACAGCCTGGCTCAGCGGGTGAGGGACCTGGGGTTCCAGCTACTCCTCCTTGGGGGTCCCCAGCCTCGCTCCTGCCCCTGCCCCCAGTCCATTTACGAGGCTGCCCCACCAAACAGCAGCACTGACCCAATGAAGGCCAGGTACATGGCACCAAGTTCACCTGCCTAGGCGCGACTGGGACCCCCAAGGGCAGCGTGTGCAAACCTGCTCAGCGGGGCAGCGCATGCCCTGCTCTCACTCACACACATGTACGCACGCGTGCGCACACACACACACACACACACACACACACACACACGGCAGGGAAGAGGAGCGAGCGGCCTGTGGTCCTCGGCTCCATTCTCCGTGGGCTGAGTATGGACAGCCACGCCACCGTCAGCCACACGCTCCCGCCAAGGCCGCCTTCCTTGCCCACCTCGAGCTGCCGTCTGACAATCCCCACGGCTGCAGCCCCAAGTCCTGGCGTGCACTGCCCTGGCTGCAGCCGGCCTCAGGAGACACATCATGGGGAGACCTGTGCCACACTGAGCCACTTCCTCCTACCACTGCCACACGGAGCCAACGCTGGGAGGCTGAAGGCAGCGGCGTGTGACTCACGGCAGCTGAGTGACCGACAGGGTCCCCTCAGGAGGGGACGCGGGAGCTGGGCCGGGACCCAGTCTGCTCCTTCGAACACCACTCGGGGAGCCTCTCCCCACACGGGTCACAGAAGCCCGGCTCCCCTCAGGCCGGGGCAGACTCCCGCAGGCCCACGCACACACCGTTCCTCTGCCTGGAGCACCCTCCCCACCCTCACCTCCGACGCCTCCTCCCAGCCCCAGCTGGAGGAGCCCCTCCTACGTCAGGCCTCCCTAGGGCCTGCGGCCTGCCAGGACCCCATGCAGTGACTCTAGGGGGCGGCGGGAAACGCACCTAAGGCCTGGCGGTGAAGCAGGCAGACGCCTAGCAGGTAAAGCTGTGAAGCAGGACTTGGGGGTGAAGCGCACAATGGTGGGATGGAGGAAGCTCGGTGAGGCAAGCGTGGCCGTCAGGCACCGCCTGGCGAGAGGACTCGACTCTGGCTCTCGCCACATCGCTGCCCGCCTGAGAACACAGGGAATCCTCAGCGACCTTAAACCCGGGCACGTGGGCCCCTGGCACATCTTGCTCCCTCTCACCAGTGGGCAGGGACTGAGTGAGTGACACCCAGCGAAGCAGCCCTGGGGTCGCAGGCCGCTTGCTCCCCAGCTCCCCGCCTGGCTCTGTGCCTCTGGGAGCCTCTAGTTTGCAGGTGGCCACAGGCAGAGCAGACAGCGCCCCTCACCCTGGGCACAGGCTCAGGGTCCCAGCCGAGGCTGCACCCACTCTTCTGAGGCAGCCTGGCCCTTAGGGAGAAGCAGGGAGCGGGGCGGAGGGCCAGCGAGGTGCGCGCGCTCACCTTCAAACACCTGGTGGCGGTTCCGGAGTAGCGTCTGCAGGCCTCCGCACTCCCGCCTCAGCCGTCGCAGGGTGGCGCTGTCCAGCTCGCCGGCCACTTCTGCCAGGGGAAGGCTCCCTGTGGAAAGGCCGGGTTTCCCCGACCAGCAGCAGTCATTACGAGCCCAGATCCCGAGGACGCTGGTGGGCCCCAAAGCCAGCTGCAGTCCTGTCACTTCACACCCTTCGTGAGGGCCCACACCTGACGGCACAGAGGGGCAAAGCGACATGGGCCCCTGAGCCACAGCCACGGTGACACTGCCAGGCCTCAGTGCCGAGGGCTCCTGCCCACTCAGTCACTGCACCCGGAAAACCTGGTGACAGGGCAGCCAGCTCGGCACCTGAGCACCCAGCCAGAGCTCACACGCGGGCCAGCTTCCCTGGCCCACACCTCACTCCTCCCCGTGCCTCCTGCGAGCTGCCAGCACAGGTCCCGGCACTGCCGCTCCGCTGAAACCCTAGCAAGGCCCAGCCGACCTCCCAGGCCCACTGCTCTGCCGCTCCCACTCCAGTGTGAGCAGCTGAGAGGCTTGAGGGTGACAGGGTACCGCCCCAGCCTTCCTCCCTGTCGCCTCCTGAGAAGGTGCACCGCCCACTCCGGCAGGCCACCCTGTGCACTCAGCCCTGGGCTCCCACGTCCCACAGTCCTCAGCAACAGCCCACACCTAGGTCCCACGTCCAAGGGCAGGCACTCCAGTGACCACAGGCCACTCCTCTTTGTGAAGTCTCACCTGGGGGCCACCCATGAGCCTCCGACCAGCCTAGACTGCCTAGAGGCAGAAGCAAGACCAAACGCCCCCAGAGCCTTGGTGCCATCTGCCGCTAAGGGTACGCAGGCTCTGGCCTGCTCCCCGGAAGGCTTCCCTCCCAGGCGTGGGTTGGCAGCCCCCCAAATCACATACTTTCTGAGAACTGCAAAGGTCAAACTGCACTGGGACCTCTGCCCTCAGTGAGCTTCCAGTCCCGCCAGGCATCCCAGACCCCTGCCCTGCGTCCTGCCAGCCCCCGAGGCCCCCAGCCTGCTCCCTCTGTGCCCCAGCCCCACCGCGGCACCTGGCCAGAGGACCAAGGCGCTGGGGGGTGGGTCTGCATCACACTGCCCACCAGCCACCTGGGCCAGGGTGGCTCTGCCCAGGCCCCTGGAGGGGCTCCCCTGACTAACGAGGAGGGGACAGGCTCCAAGGCGCTGCCGTGTCACATCTGTGAGAGATGAGGGCAAAGGGAGAAGGGAGAAAGGAGGAGGAGGGAGGGAGTTACAGGTGAGGACAGTGTGGCTTGGGGAGCCGTGTCCTCCAGGGACCCCCAACCCCTGTGCCACAAAAAGGCTGAGCGATGGGGCTCCTGGCCTCCTGCAACATCCCCAAACGCCAGAGGCAGGCAGCGCTCCGCGCCTGGCAGGCGGCCCACACTGCCCTCTGGCGGCCGACTGTGGTGGCGCCACAGGAAGACCTGACTTCCTTCCTGAGCCGGAGAAGTGTTAAACACTCGCCAGACTTTCCACAGGTAACAGCAGCTCACGCGCTGGCCTGCTTTTCTTCAATGCACTAGCCTCAGCCAGAGAGACAATCAGGTGCAATATTCCTGTTATCACGAAGGATTCTTACGTTTTGGGGATTTGAAGAATTAGCAAATGTGCCACCCAAGGGAAGGGTACATTTTCTGGCAGCGACCTGCTCTGGTTGTGTAATCTCTAGATTGACAATGAGCAGCCGTGGCCTCTGAACCTGCCTCACAGGGCTAACTAAAGACCAAAGGCCACTACCCCGTGATCTTAGCCTTCCTCCCCCCAGCACGTTGGTCCTCTATGCTAACAGGACCTGATGGAAAATAGAAAGAATGAGTTTCGAAGACCCTACTTGCTGCCAGTGTCCCTTCTCAGGAACGCTTAGGTACAAAGGACCCAGCATGTGTGCTGGCAATGCAGCGGGTGTGGGAGCCCTGGGGGTGGGGGGCAGACAGCCTACCTCCTCCGTTCCAGGTCTTCAAACTTCCTTCCTGAGAACTTCCCGTGTGTGACTCCTTTACACTCAACAGCAAGTCTGCCACTTGCAAAACCACTTGATCAACAAAGTCTCGTGGGAGGGAGGCGCAGTTCCTCACGCGCTCGGCTTTTTCTCTAGGGTGGAACCCAGGCAGCCAGAGCCCGGCGGCCGGCGCTGCAGGCACGTGATCTGCCCTGGCATCCAAGGCTCTGCGGCTGTCTCGGTGACCAGCCCCGCCATCAACAACCTGGGGTGCAGAATCCGGGGGCTCTCTGCTGGGCAGTTTCCCAGGGCGGCCCTGCTGGCTGCGGCTGTGAACGTAGTGGGTCCTCTGCACATCCATCCAGAGCTCTCTGGCAGGGGGGTATGTTCTTGATTTCCCCACGAGGCAGACCTGTTTGTACAAACCAGAATGAGCACGGTAGCAGCCTCGCAGGAGAGCCCAACGGTCCCCAGGAAAGTCTTTTGTTCTGGAGGACAAGTTACATAAGAGTCTTAGACATCTATCATGAAAAAATCTCCTTTTTAAAAAATTTTTGCAAAGCTGGGAGCAGTGGTGCACACCTGTAATCCCAGTGGCTGGGGAGGCGGAGGCAGGAGGATTGCAAGTTCAAGACCAGAGATAGTCTCCATAACTTCACGAGACCCTGTCTCAAAAAAGTAAAAAAAAAAATGGGATGGGGGTGCAGCTCAGTGCAGCTTAGCACTTGCAAAGCATGCAAGCATGAGGCCCTGGGTTCAATCCCCAGTACCGCAAAAAATAAAATAAAAAATTTTTTGCAGTGCCTCCTGAAAGCTAAGCAAGCACTCTATCATACCCCCAGCCCTAAACACTTATTTTAAAAACTAAAACCAACATAAATGACTTAGCAACAAGTAACACTAGAAGCCCACGAGAAACCTCATCCTTGCTGTAATGAAGGCGTACACACTAGGCACTCAGTTACGGCGCTCAGCAGCTGAACGCCGGTCTACACCCCTCACTCTAGTCCTTGCTCCACAGAGGACACAATCCTAAGGCAGAAAAGCTGGGGGGGATTTTACGTCAACCTGCCAGAGTGAGGCCACCCAGGGCCAGGCAGAGTGTGTGGTACGGTGTGGGTGCCCAGTATGCCTACCCGCCGCCCTTCCTCCTCGGGACGTGCCCAGGCAGGCCCTCCACAGCCCGTTCCCACTGTGCTTTCACGGCAGCCCTGGCTCTACGCTGCCTCTGGGAGGCAACTACAAAGCCAGGGCCACGGCCCCAGAGCCACCCCTTGCCACTCCCGCTCTGCTGCCTGCTCCGGAGCAGGGCAGCGCCCACCACACACCCTGTCGTCACCAGCGTCGGCCGGGCGCATGTGCTTGGCACTCCCAGAACGCGCTCACAGCCACTCCGGCATCTGGCCCCCAACCATCCAGCTGTAAGAACACTGAGGCTCGGGGGCTAAGCGAGAGCCCAGGGCTTTGATGCCGGGGTAACGGAATGGCCAAGGGAAAAATTGCGCCTGATGTGCCCGGACCCACCCAGGTGACCCAAACTCCAGCAAACTCCAAAACTCCATTCTGACCTCAGAAGACTAAGGCCTGCCAAACAGAGGGCACTCAGGAAAACAGCACGCTAGCATCCAGGACGGCCCTGAAGGGCGGGCCAAGGAATCCTGAGCAGCAACCGCATGGACTACGTATACACCCCGGGCCTCTGTGTCCACCCAGGCTGTCCACCCAGATGCGGGTGCTCTGCCGCCGTGACGCACCCTCTTGGTAGAAGGAATCCGGAGGCAGTCCTCCTCCACGAGGAAGCCGCAGGAAAGGCCCACTTCCCGGATGAAGTCCAGGTACTCGCGGTACTGCGTCTTCCCGCTCTGCCTCCGGCAGTACTTCCCAGCGAAGTCAAAGAAGCAGCAGGGCAGGACGAAGAACCGGCAGTCATACGAAGACCTAGAACAGCCGTCACCGCAGAGCCAGAGCTGGGCAGGCTCCCGCACTCGCCCTGCAGCCTCGGGGCATGGGGCAAAAACACCAGGGCGCCCCGGCCAGGGTGTTTCCTGTACAAACAGGCAAACTGCAGCCTCCCCGACCAAATCCCCACCACAGGGAGCACGGTGTGGCTTTTTAGTAAAGTATGAGGCTTACACAGGTCATTTTCCACCAGCTATTCTCACTGCCACTGTGACCTTGGTGTTCTGAAGGACTCTGAGATTTCAGCCAGAAATAAGCAGCTCAGGTAGGTGTAGCCTAGACTCAGTTCTGACTTGACCTGGAGCTGTGCTCCGTGGGGTTTACAGGGTTCACTGAGCCTCTGCTCCGAAGGAGACTTGACCGTGACACTCAATGGCGAAGCGCCGTGGCAGCTCTGCGGTGGGCTCTGACACACAGACACAGCCAAAGGGTCCAGCTACCAAAAGTTTTCCTTTGAAAGCAAAGCCTCTGAGTATCAGAAAGAACTTCTGGAAAAAGAGGCACCTTTCGACACTGGGTGCAAATATTACGGAAATAACTACTGTGTGGACCAGGGTCGGCCAACAGAAACAAGGCAAGTCACGTAGGTAGGCTGTTTGTTTTGAGACAAGGCGTCACTACGCAGCCCAAGACGCCCTTGGACCCACAGTGGTCCTCCTGAGTGCTGGGATTACCGGGCTGCACCATCCCGCCCGGCAGTTCTGTGTTTTCTAGTAGTCATATTCTAGAAAGCAAAACCAGTGGGATTTATTTTAAATCTAACTCAACACACCCAACATACCACATTACGACAACGTCAACTAGCTCATTTCAAGCGCTCCATGGTCACACCTGGCTAGTCGTCACCAGGACAGCATGTTCAGAGGACAAAACACGCCCAACCTCACCCCCTTCGCCCCTACCCACCTGGCTGCAATCACAGGTATCCAGGGGGTGAGCTCATCCGAATGGTTCCCGATCAGCCAGTCGACATCAGGAAAAAGCGTCCTGTCACTCGGAGTGATGGCACCTTCCTTAAGAATGGCACAAAAACAAGAGGACAGGCAGCAGATCAACACGGAGCAGGAAGGCACGACCGAGGCGCTGCGGCCAGGCCACAGCCCAAGCCCACCGGCCGCGTGACCTCGCTTGGCCCGCTCTGTACCAGAGTCACGGGAGCAAGGACGCGACTGTGCCTGGCCCCTCGAGGGCAAAACCACTGGCGACTGTGAGTCATCCCCAGAGAAACCAACAGCACCCTTCTGAGTGCCGATCTCCTTTCCACGACTAAAAACTGCTTCTCGCGCACACTCAGGAAGGAGCTACGGGAGCGGTGGGGTGACGGGGCAGAATATGGAGGGAGAAGTGGGCCCAAGATCAGAGACAAGCAGCTGCTCCACAGCCAACTACGCCACGCCACAGTCACGACCCACCCTCAGGCCTTCCAGCCGCGTAAGGAAGCCTGCCTCCACAGAGGCGAGGCACGGGGGGATGTGTTTCTGTAGGTGTGCCTTGTCCTGTGCCACTCTGCTATTGTCCTCAGTGAGCTCTCAGGCAGCAGCTGAAACCCCACGAAGAGCCGGGCGCCCTCAGACGGTTTCTGCACGCTGCCCTTCCGGACGGCAGCCCATCAGGAGTTCCTGAGAGCGAGTGTCAGCAAACCTGCCAGTTTAAACTGCACAGAGTGAAGAGGTGCCCAACCGTCTCCGCCTCTTCGCTTCTGGAAGTGCAGGATGAGCCCCAGTGGGAGGGGCAGCGGTGTTCCCAGTCGACACCCACGAGAGGCCATTCTGGCAACACGCGCTTCTCAAGGCCGCTCCCTCCAACCAACCTCACGGCGAGAGCCTTCTGCAGACACACAGAACTGAAATTCTAGAGGCTTCCTGGTTTGTTTAGGCTTTTTGTTTCTTGTTTTGTTTTGTTTTGTTTTTTGAGATAGGCTCCGCCTATGAAGGCCAGGCTGGCCCAGAACTTACTATGATGCGGCATAGCCTGGCCTTGAACTCGTGATCCTCCTACCTCAGTCTCCCAAGTACTGGGATTACAGGTGTGCACCACCACACTTGGCTTTCTGGTTTCTAAATAAGCACATGCTTCTATTTACAAGATGCTAAAATAATGGAAACAACATTGTTCAACGGGAAGTACTGCTCCTTCAATCTTTTTTGTTTTACAATATTATTTTCAATTTTAAAAAGAGGAGAGGCAACAGCAAAAAATAAAAATAATCTCAAGTGTTTTATTTTCTATTTGCAGATGAAATGTAAATACCGGATACGTGTCTCCAGTAACGGTGTATGCCATGTTGGGGGTAAGGGCTGGGGGGTGGAATGAGACCGCAGCTGGCTGGGGAAGCATCGGGGGTTCTTCACTCTCTTCTCTCTACTTTTGTGTATTTCGGGCATGCTCACAATGAAAGTAATCATTCTTCATTTCTCTAATTGATATTCTGCCCTAGCAGATGAAAACCTGTGACACTCATAACCATGCGTTTAACTCCAGGGAGAAAGGTCATGAGGCAGCAGACGCTGGCAGTGTGGCAGCAAGAGCTACTGTCCTCACAGCACCCCTGGTGGGGAGCAGCAGCATCAACAATGCTGCCCAAAAGACGGAGGGCCTGGCCCACAGCCCCCATGCAGGGTCCTGGCAGGTCCTACACTCCCTACCCCCAAAGGGTGCACAGGCCCCACGGCAGGCCTGGGAGAAGGGGCCAAGGCACACACCCTCCGCCCCCACGAGGCAAACTGCACCCAAAAGGTCCAGAGAGGCCACTGGTTCTCTCTTCACCGCTTCTCTTCACTGTCACCTGAGGTTGGGCGAAGTCTAAAGCTTCCTGCCTCTTTCTAATTTCACAGCACTCAGATTAAGGAGAATATTCGTGGTGAGCAAGTCTGGTCGACCTCCACAAAGAGCCGCTCACTCAAACGGATGCCACCAGTGGATAAACCACGCTGAGATCAAGTGCCTGGGTAAGGCCAGTACCTCTAACTGCGTCTGCGGTCCGTACATGTCCCAGATCTTTCTTCTTCGGACATCAATCCCTCTGCCTGGATGCTGAAGCAGTTTGGAAATGAAAAGTTAAGTTTAGTACATCATAATTAATAAGCAAAAGCAAACTAAAGCCTGGCAGGCGCTGCCTGTGCTCAGGAGGAAGGGCGGGGGAGCCTTGGCACGTGGGGGTGGCACAGCACTGCTCTCAGCCCTTCGAGAGTCTCGTGCCCCTGCACAGCACATTAAAGCCGGCCTCCTGCTCGCAGCCCCCACGGCTTCAAGAAGGAACTGGAGCTCAGGGCCACCAGGATCCAGGATCATGTCCAGGCCTGAGACTGCAGGGAGGTCGGGGCTCTGAGCACACCTGCTCTCCCTGCTCCCAGCCACACGCCCTGGCTCTCCCAGGACCACCTCACTCATCCCCTCCGCCAGGGAGGAGGAGGGGTGCGGACATCTCCCACAGTCACCTTGTCCCAGCTTCCAGGTCCCCATAGCCAGCCTGCCGCAGGCGGCACCATTGCAACCTCACCTTCCCAAGTTCCTACAGTCACGGACTGTAGCCTGACAGCCAGGTGACTCTGACTCCAGACTGTAGCTCCCCCAAAAGGAACCCATGACCCCTGGGCCTGACATAAACCCTGAAAACTAGGCTGTGGAGCCACACTCACCCCTTCACTGCATAAGATGTGGACCAGGAGGCCGTTGCCACACCCCAAGTCCACAAAGGACTGCTTGGCAGCGACTCCCCTCTGGCTTCTTTCCTCTTCCCACAGGACCTACGGAGGGAGAACAGGCAAAGCCATGCCCGCTGGCAACCAGATCTGTTCATATACAACACAGGCACAAGTCCCACCTGCCACTACGAAAGGCAGTCCCGAGGCAGGGTAGAGGGCCCCGTCCGAGGCCGTGGGCCTCCAGCAGGAGTCACCCAGGAGAGACCAGCCACTGCTCCCGCCTGCTACTGTGGGAGGAGCCTACATTCATGACGGGGCGGGGTGATAAGGCTGGCGCCTGCCCACGTGCGGAAGCTCTGGTTCTATTCCTACCACCGGGAAAAAAAAGGAGTCCCCATTCCAGTGGTCACCTCTGGGCACAAGCTTTTGCAGAGCAGGGGTGGCTACTTTACACTTTCTCTACACCCTCTACATTTCGTATGCTTTGATAATCAAAAAATGCTAGTTCTAAGCTGGGTGCAGTGCCACATGCCCACAATCCCAGCAACTTGGGAGGTGGAGGCAGGGGGATCCCAAGTTTGAGCCCAGAGGCAGCCTGTGTAACTCAGCGAGACCCTGTTCCAAGATAAAAATAAAAAGAGTAGAACTCAATGGCAGCGCGCTTACAAAGTACGCAGCAGGCCCTGGGTTCACTCCCCAGGTGCAACAAACAAATCCAAAAAACCTGCTGGCTCTGAACCATTCATTACAAGGTGAAGGGCAACCGGAAAGTCTGTAAACTTTTGACAGATGCTCAGACTGAGCTGGAGAGCCAGCTGGTGAGGAAAGATCCGGGAAGAGGATGTCTGAGGCTCAAAGCTGGAGGCACATGCTCAGGACGCCTCCCAGCGCCTGCTGATTCTGAACACACCACCCTCGCAGTGCACCTGCACAGTTCAACTTGCTTCAGACTCAGGAAGAGCGCTGTGCAAAGCAAAACCACAGTGGGTGACGAACCCTGGCAAACAGCAGCCCTGTGTGGTTCAGACTTGGTAAACTACCCCACTGCTGGCGCTGTCTACCAACGGCAACCTCCATGCAGCCCATGCGTGCGCGGACACTATGTCCACTCTTACCAGTAGGTACGTAGCGATAGCCACATCTTCGTACACAAACTTCTCAGGATCAGTTACCTCAGGCCACACCTAAAACATTTCCAAGAGGATGTGTAAATTGCTGCTCAAGTTCCCCACTGTCACACTGCACTTAGGTATCCAAGAAAAGCGTAAGTTGAATTAATCCTTCAATAAAATAAAAACATAAGCTTGTTGCAAAGACACAAGTTTACTATTGATTTCCTACAATAAGAGTGTCACACAAAAACGGACAGCATTATGAAGCTACTTGAGCGTAACAGGACACGTCCAGCATGATGGAATCTAAAGCAAAATTCTGTCATAAAATGTACACAAGGTGTTTAAATGCGGTGTGGAAACGCCCAGCTCCACTATCCTCATGTTTATCTGGATAAAGACAATGAGCAAGGAGAGCAGGAGGGTGAGGAAGCAAAGAAGCCAGGGATCAGGAGCCCACGGTTCCAGCCCCCCACTCAGTACCGACGCCTTCCCACAGAATAGGGAGGAAGCTGAAGCCCCAGCTAAGGTGCAGACGGTAGGCCCAGAGCCTTGGAAGCTGCAGAGAGCGGCCTCACGGCTAAAATCCAGACCGTGTAGAACCAGCATTCAGCAGAGGAGGAAAGCACAGATGACTGGTAATACTGAGACTGCCGTTCCCAGGCACAATGTGTGACATAATGCAGATGGGCCATCTCGAGGGAACGGTTTTCAAAGCTGGCAAACAAGTGGCACCTTCCTAGAGGGGCTGAGTAGTCTGCGGGAAAGCGGGAGGCCCTAGGCCAACATCTGTAGGAGAAAGGAGCCCAGCCACACACTGGCATAGTAAGCGGCCACGGCACTGAGCCTCTGGCTTTCAGGGTGCTTTGCCACACGACTGCAGTGACTCATTACAGATCCTGTTATGATGAAATTTATTTGCTTTCTGGAAATATGTTCTTACGTGCTTTAGCTTTTTGTGTGTTCAGAAGTATCTTTTAATTTACACTAAAGAGCCCAGTGATACATCATTCCACACTCAATGACCTTTGGATTAAAATGTCCCTTTTGATCTCTACGAGAAATGGTTGATCCTTCTCGATAAGGCACGTGTTGTCTGCATGTGACTATGCTGAAGCGCAGCCCGCAGCAGGGGCTTCCGTGGGTGCACTTAGACTCAATGTCTGTGTCTGAAAAAACTAGAAGGTTCATGCATGGGGAATCAATTTTGCCAAGTGAGGGAGACCACAGCTGCTCCCCTAGAATTACCTTAACCATCGCTCTGTACTTGTCTTTTAGTTCCTGGTACACCCTGCTGTACCTCAGAACGGAAACGAGAGAAAGCGTGCTTTTAAACTCGCTCTTCTTGTTCTCCACGGACCACCTGGCCAGCCTGGCCAGCAGCTCTTCTCCAAGCCAGGTGCGCTTGGGATATATAACTCCATCGGAATGCCACCTCTCTGGACAGAAAATCAAAACAGATATGAACCTTCAAAAATAAGAGAAACATGAGTAAGTGGCACTAGTTACAATTCCTATTTACGAATTATATGTGTATTTACCAAAAGAAGCAGAAACTAAGACCTCTACAGTTACTAAATGTCACCAAAACCAGAACACGATCTGAGGTGGTTACAGACAGCACTTCATGGACTAGACAAAGCACTCAAGCAGCAGGAAGCGGCAGTTCTCCCTCGAGCCTGTGAACACATGCCACACGCCCAGGTGGCCCAGCCCAGAGCAGAACCACCACGACCCTCTGTCCTGCTGCGAGCCCAGGCAAACTGGGCTCCCTAAGGGCTCATGAGGTTCCTAGTATTAGTTTTTAGGCATTTTGGCATGTGCCCCTCACTGGCAGCCCGACACTGACCTGTCAGAGCACTCACAGTCGATCTCCGAGGAGACATATACATGACCACGCACACGCCTCCTGCACGTCCTTCGGCAGAAAGGATGGAGCGCAGCTTTGGTCTGTCCTGCTCACCGCTACCCCGGGCTCCCTGCATGCCCTAATACCCAGAGGCCCTCTCTATCTAAGAGTTTGGAAAAGGAACAGGAGCTCACTGCCCCTGGGGGCCCCCCATGCCACAAGGCCTGCACTCTGGACAGCATGTTGAAGGGGAGACAGCATCAAGTTTGCTGACCAGATGAGAAAAGGCCACAGAGAAGGAGGCCATGCTCAATGGGGGGCCCTGAGAACACGCACACAACAGGGCAGCTGGGTGAGAGCCTGCAGCCTAGCTGCCAGCTGACGGGGACAGGTGGCCAGGCTGGTGAGGTGGGACTTGCAGGCCACCTGCCACCACACTCCAGAGGAACACAACCCAGCGGCAGGAGAGCCCGCCCCCCCGAGGGACACACTCCAGGTGGGCCAGAACCAGGAGACGCTGGAAGGACCCCAATGCTCGGCTTTGCCTCTGCCTGACACCGAACTCAGCCCACCCCACCCCCCGCCCCAGGGTAGGTGCATCTGCCCACAGGGCTCACCCTGCTCGTCCACTGTCCGCACGCCCCAGAGGAGCACACACGTCCTCCCTCCCTCACTTGGCCTCCTCTTTGATGCCCCCCTCCCTGCTGGGCAACTCCGCCCTTCCTAATGCACATCCTGGGGACAGGCCACACTGCTGTCTGGATTTTCTCCCAGCTTCCTGGCACTGGAGCACGCGCGTCTGTCTCCACTACGCTCTATGCCTGGCACTGAGACAGGTCGGGAAGGACGTGTGCTGAGGGGCCATCGGATGCCCATCTTATCTGTGCTCAGCTGAGAAAGAAGCAACATCTGGCCCAAGACGCGATCAGTGCCCAGGGCACACAGGTGACAGCTGCGTGGCAGGGCTATGCGTGAAAGTGTGGTAATCAAGTCCCCGGTGGCTCATCAGAGAACAGTGAGCGAGCCGCCACCTGGCAAACTTGCACTGAGCACCTCCCAAGGCCAGGGCTGTGACACAGTGGCGCCTCACACGGCCACACCAGAGGCCGGCACGTTCCTCCACGTTCCCTCGTGTTTTATAGATGGTGCCTCTGGGCTAGACATGGCCTAGACCTCACAATTCTGACACTGATACAAAACACCTTGTGGGGGGGGGGCCACTGGTCTTGTCACCATGACAACAGTCAGCATGGGCTGTGTAAGACGTCAACATTCCTCCTGGAGCAAGGAGAAGGAGGGCATGAGCCTCTCCACTGAGAACCATATAGAAAAGAGGTAAACAGCAGGCTGCTGAAGGGACGGGGAAGGAGAGGGGACCCTCAGCTGTACAGCTGCCCACAAGGCTGGCAGGGAGTCACACATCTCGCTGGTGAGCCCACTCGGGAGGGAGCTGAAGGCCATGCAGCTTTGGGACATCCAGATGGGAACTCCTGGGAGGGGGTTCTTCCCTGGAAGTAGCTGGACGTAAAGACTGCTACAAGTTAGCCACAACCCTGTATAAGTCCCCCACAGACTCATGGCATAAGCTTTAACGTGACCCACCCTTTGGTCTGTCTGTGTTCCCTTTGCTGTCACATAACATCATGGACACGCTGACGGGCAGACCTCAGGGCAAGTGCCCTTGCCATTCTCCAGGGGTGCAGACCTCGGGGCCCATGCAGTCCCATGGAGCCCCAAGCCTGCCCCGGGTCCCTGGATGCCACGCCCAGCCCTAGAGGCTCGGGAGTCGTTAACCACTCCTCAGCGCAGGGACTGCGGGCCATGAGGCAGAGTAGCAAACCTGGGAGCACCGTTAGGAGGGAAGCCCAGGTCTGGCTGACTGCAAATACATGCTCTGCCCACTGCCGCCCGCCCAAACTGGGTGCCACTGGCCACGAACACCACGTGGAACATAGAGACGTCAGCCAGCCTGTGACGCCCCAGACAGAGCCAGGGCCAATGAAAACCAGCACAGACATGTTAACCAGATCGCACTCCCCACACCGTTTCAACAGCTCTTCAGCGCCCCAGAGCCTCTTAGCTGCCCACGGAAGCAGGCACCACAAACCACAAAGCAATAAAACAGGAACCCGCTATCGGATCTCACCATTCACCGCTGCCCCGCTTCAGCTGAATCTGATAGGCGTTGCTCATCTTAACTTCTGAATTCCCGCCATCGTCTTCTTCCAAAGGCAAAAAAGTCACAATCCCACTGGGGACATCTGCAAAAAAGACACGGATGCCAGGCCACACTAGATTAGCTCAGCGGGACACGGGATATGGAGTCAGCAGCAGCAACGGAGAAATCACGGCGCTCTGCATCCTCAGAGGCTCCCCCCGCCCTCTGAAGAGAAGAGAAGCAGAGCAGAGCCGTGAGCCTGCAACACTGCAATGGCCGGGCACGCAGCTGCATTCTCAAGAGCCGCGTGCTGGGGAGCACGAGCCAGGGGCTCAGAGAAGGGCGAGGGGACGGGGATCAGAGGACAGGCCTCTCCTCTCCCTGACTGGGTGCTCCGATCACCCTGATCGGGTGTGGGCAGGGGCTGGGTCACAACAGTGAACGCCCTTCCAGGGCTCCATCTTGTGCGGGGTCCTCAGTTTGCAGTGACTCTGCACTCATCTCCTCATTAAAAATAAGCGGAGTGATGCACTCCTCAACTAGATGATATCAAGTTGTGTGGAAACGTAAGGCTTGGTTGTATGAAGGTCCACCCCTAAAATCACCTGTGTCTATCTAGGACATAAGAAACAGCAAAGCTGAAGTAAAAGATGAATGTATGTGGTATGATTAAGAAATACAGGGAATGTTTAAGTTAAAAAAAAATGATTACAGTTGAAGACACATTGCTGCTGCTGTTGTTAGGTGCTGTCGAGTCAAGTCTGACTCATAGTGATCCCATCTATGTACAACAGAATGAAACACTATCCAACACTGCACCATGCCCGGCACTATGTCAGTGCTTCTCTGCTATTCACAGGGTTTCAATAGCTGACTGTTTCAGGGGCTGGCTGCCAGGTCCTTCTCCCAAGCCCACAGCACCCGGTTTTCCCAGGTGGTCTCCCATCCAAGGACTAACAGGCTGAGCTGCTTAGCTTCCAAGATCTGAAAGGATCAGACACCAGAGTGGTATGGCTGTAGACTTTATTGATCCCCCCAAAATACTTTTATCCAACATCATGACAATGCTCAATGCCACACAGTGCTTCTGCCATCGCTTGTTGTTGTTGTTGTTAGGTGCCGTCGAGTCGGTATCCGACTCATAGCGGCCCTCATAGGGTTTTCAATGGCTGACTGTTTCAGGATTGCCTTGGGAGTGGATTGCCAGGTCCTTCTCCCACTTTTGCGGTACTGGGAATTGAACTCGGGACCTCAGAGACTGCAGTCCAGCGCTCTACCAACTGAGCCAAATCCCAGCTCGCTTCTGCCATCGCTATTTCTGTCAAATAAAAACACTAGAGTGTCTCTTCATTCACCTTATTCACCAGATCTGGCACTATGTGACTTCCGGCTCTTCCCCAAAGTCAAAATCACCATGAAATGCCGGGAGCCAAGACCATAAGCAACTTTTTACAAGATACCCTGATGAAAAGGTACAGCAGATGTTGAACAACAGGGCATTGTGACCTTTCAATTGAAATTACCATCTGAAAGCAGTTGTCAGGGTTACAAGAGGAGCTGAAGACTTCTGAAGAATCCCCTGGCCCTTGTGACATTCCTGCCCCGCCCCTCTCCCTTCCATGTGTATTTAAGCTACAGCAAAAAATTAGACTTTGGAGCTTGATCAGACAGCCTGTCTTGCTCTCATCCTTAGTGTCTCTTGTCTCTCTCTCATTCGTTGTCCCCCTACTCTAGGTCCCTGTTGAACAGCCCCGCGGGCCGGGGCAATGAAAGGTAAATATTCTGAACAGACTCGGGACATTGAGGCAGCCATAACAGCACAACTAAAGACACTCACAAAAGAGACTTCCAGAATGGCTTCAGAAAGCGGCAAGGACAACAATAGGCGTGTCTGAAGCCAGGTGGAGGATTTTGAGAGGGACTGACGGCAATGTGTCTTTCACTGTAATACTTTTTCTTAGCCATTCACCATATTTTGAGAGGTACAGCAGTACCTCTCACTTTGCAAAGGAAGTAGCAAACTGAAGTCTGCCTTCCACAGCAGGCAGAAACAATGCAATGTGAATGAGCCTAGAAGAGGATACTCTCCCAGAGGCTCCTGGTAAGACTTTAGGCCCCGTGAGAGACCTTAAGCAGGGAAAAATCGCAGAGCTGACCAGGTCTGACTTACAGAACTGTGAGGAAGGATTCATTTGCCTGGCTTGGGCCTTTAAGTTTACAGTAGTTTGTTACAGCAGCAATAGGAAACTCATGCACTGCTGACTAATGTTCGAGGCAGGAAGTGGGTGAAGTCTCCGGGTGACGGGACAGTCAAAATAAATGTGTGAAATCTGAAGCACAACAAAGACCAGCAGGTTCCCACCCACTGAGTCACCAGCAGCTCTCACACCTCTCCGTCCTGGCAAAAACTGCTTCCCTCTCACTCATCTCTTCACCTGCCAAACTTGTTCATTATTCCACATCCTGCACAACCTTCGCCTTCTCCAGAGGCCTTCCAAACCCCAACCACCCCACTGATGCTCCCTTGCTATGCGCCGATGACAGGCATTTCTACACGCCCCTCAAGAACACAAACCTACAACCTCTCTGGTACATCATCACAAATCAACTGGCACAGCGGGGACTTCTATGGTGTTTTCACAAACCTGAGGTTCAAGAACACTTTTTTTTTTTTTTTTTTTTTGTGGTACAGGGAGTTGTACCCAGGGCCTCGAGCCTGCATGCTCTGCAAGTGCTGGACCACTGAGCTGCACCCTCAGCCCCCCCTTTTTTTTTTTTTTTTTTACTTTTTGAGACAGGGTCTAGCTAAGTTACACAGACTGCCTCTGGTCTCGAACTCGCGATCCTCCACCTCCACCTCCAGAGCCGCTGTGATCACAGGCGTGCGCCACCGCGCCCGGCCAAGAACACTTTTTAATCCGACTGTATCTCTCCACCATCAGCTATGCTTTTACCTCGCACGACTATTTCTCTCCTCGTAACTGCGGGCGGGCAGTGAGGGCTCACTTTGGGGATGAGGGTTCTGAGAACCAGGTCGAGCTCTCGCGGGGCTCCCGTCTGCGATCCGGCCCCGGGGCCGGCGAGGAAGGCCCGCACCTCGGGACTGCGGCCAGCAAGGCTCTGGCAGAAACGGTCCCAGAGCGCGGCCAGGTCGGCGGCGGGGACGTCGCCCCCGGCGCCTCCAACCCGGCAGGGCGCCCCGGGGTCCCCGGGTGGCGGAGGCCCCGCGGCCGCCGCCCCTTGCGCCTCCCCTGGCCGGCACCGACTCGGGGCGGCCTCAGGTGGCGGACCCGCCGGGCTGCGCCCCTCCCCGGCCCCGGGCGGCGCGGCGCTCCCGCGGGCGTCCAGGCGGGCGCCGCACAGCCGCTTGTTGGCCACCTGCGGCCTCTCCAGCCACACGGCCACCGCCTCCCAGAAGCCGCCCGGGAGCAGCGCGCCGGGGTCCGACACCCGCGCCAGGCCCACCTCCGCCATGGCTGCGGCGGCCGGAATCCGGCAAGGCGCGCCCAGATGACGTAGCCGGCGGCGCAGCGGGAGGACGTCAGGAGTGGGCCGGAGCCCGGAGTGGGCGGGGGCGTGGGCGGGGCGTGGGCGGGGCGTGGGCGGGCCTCCCTTTCCGACCGCGTCTGCCTGGCGGGGATCCAGCCCGCGTGCTTGGCGGTGTGAGCCCTGTTCCCCTCTCTGCGCGCGCACGCGTGGCGCATGCGCGCCCGACAGTGAGCTCACCCGAGCGCGGTGCTGGAGGGGACGCTGGGGGCGGCGGGCTCGGGTGATCACGAGCGTCCGTGGACGCGGGTGGCGCTCCAGTATTGGATCTGGGTCGGGGATCCCGAGCGTGTGCGCGCTCAGGAGCGGCGCTCGGGTGACAGTGTGGCGGAGGGCCCAAGCCGAAAGGACGAGCTGAAGCCCTGGCGCCGGCGGGGAGGGAGGCTCCCCGGAAGAGACGTGGCGCAGTTCTGGCGGCGTCTCCACACTCAGCTTTTCTCTAAGTTAAACTCTGCCACGGGAAAGGCAGAGAGGCGCTAGGACTTTTCTCTCCCCAGTTCGCGCCAAAGCTGTGAATAAAGTCCCCTCCCTTTACCAACACGTGTCCTGGTTTTCTTTTGGAAGGCCGAAGGCTGCACACCTGAGATCCCAGTAATGGTCTTGGGAAAGCGCTCTTTTCTCCACTTGTGTTCTGGTTAGGTTTCCTCCGAGGGAGAAACTGTTTTGTAAGAATGATAAACTATCAGCAGGGCGCAGTGGCGCACCAGCGGCTGGGATGTCGGGGGCAGGAGGATCGCAAGTTTGAGACCAGAGGCAGTCTGTATAACAGTAAAAAAAAAAAAAAGGGCTGTGGGTGCAGCTCAGTGGTCCATCACTTGCAAAGCATGCAAGCGGAAGGCCCTGGGTTCAACTCCAGTACCGCAAGAAAAAAAAAGAAAGAAAGAGAAGAAAAGAAAAAGAAAGAAAGAAAGAAGCTATCATGATTCCCTGTCCCGCACATGAGCCTCCTCTTGGGGCGATTTGGCTTCGCCCCTCCCACTAGGGGCTGGGGTTTAGCTTAGATGGTAGAACGCTGCTCTTGCTGTGTCCCTGGGTTCTTTCCCCGTTACACTGGTGAGCGCTCTTAAAGCAGTGTGTCGCTGAACATATGAGATGAGGGGATTTTATTAGGGTTTCTCCATAGGGTCTTATTCCAAGCAAAAAAATAACTAAATAAATACCTTGAAGGGCCTTGAGAACTGAAGCTCTCTGGAGAAGCCAATCTGAGTTAAAGATCCTCCTGCAGACTGATGGACTGACTAGAACTTCTTGATTAAGCAGATATGAGATATGCAGCTTGAGAGCCAAATATATTGGGCTATCTCAGTCCCTTTAATAACTTCTTACCAACCTCTGTATCTGACCTCTTTGTGACTATTAAGTAGAACTTTTGGGACGTATTACTTAGCAGAGCGCTAGCTTCCACCAACCTTAAAGCTAAGAATGTTGTGATAGAATCTTAAACCAATAGAAGAGATTTCGCCACTTGGCTGCAACCACCTACTGATGTCCCTGTTGACGGGAAAATCTCCTGGCAAGAGTACACAGACACGAAGGAATCTTTCCACCTGTAGAGGAGCAAGTTTAGAGGGGTGATGGGAAAAGAAGCCACAGGGGAAGCAGTATTGGAGGAGGGCGGGAGGGGGCGACTGCAGCGCAGAGCTGAGTGAGGCTGGGGCGTTAATACACAGGACTGGCAGGGCCTTTGTCTGACCATTGGCAGGAAGTTTCCTTGAAGGAAAGGGATGAAGGCAAGTAGTGCATTTGGGAGGTTATCTAGTTTGCCTTTCCACATGTGGTCATCAGGTGATCCCTGCCACCTTAGGACCTTGGAGCTCTGTCTGATGAGGGGCCCTTTCTTCCCTGACCTGTCAAGGTATTTGGTAAATGCACTCATTTATGCCTTTCTTTTGCTCTGTGATGATAAAAGTTTGTGTAATCTCTTCCACAATGAAGCATATCATTCAGCGCCCTCTAGATCCATGTTCCCAGGCCATGGTCACTCATATTTGGCTCAGAATAAACTCTTTCTTACTCTTTGTGATGCAATAGCTGTGTTTTGCATGAACAGACCTTGTTGTTTGTTCTTGGGTGCCATCGAGTCAGTGTCTGACTCATAGCGATCCTACGTACAACAGGCAAAACACCATTGTCAGTGCTTCTCTGCTATTCATAGGGTCTTCAATGGCTGATTGTTTTTTGGGGAGTGGATTGCCAGGGACTTCTCCCATACCTACACTAACCAGGCCTGACTCTGCTTAACTTCCGAGATCTGACGGGATCGGGTGACCCTGCTTAGCTCCCACAGTGGTACGGCTACAGACTAACAGACCTTTTGTTGTTGTTGTTGTTAGGTGCCGTCAAGTCGGTATCCGACTCATGGAGACCCTCATAGGGTTTTCAATGGCTGACTGCTTCAGGATTGCCTTGGGAGTGGATTGCCAGGTCCTTCTCCCATTTTTGCGGTGCTGGGAATTGAACTGGGGATCTCAGAGACTGCAACGCAGCACTCTACCCACTGAGCCAAATCCCAGCCCTTAGCAGCCATTTAAAGGGGTAGCAGCGTACTCCCTGCTAGCTCAAGTGTTGCCCCTAAAAGCTCTTGCCCAGTCCTCACAATCTGTCACAGAGAATTTTAGAGATTGCCAGTGTAGCTCAATGTTGCCAGCACCCATCTTGCAGAATCTCTAATGAAATTCCAAAAACCTCAAATGCTCTTCATTCTTTCTGTGTGTTAGTCAGCCGAGGTTCTGCCATTCCTTAAAGGATCACTATCAGAATCATTGGGAGAAGGACCTGGCAACCCCCTCCCAAAAATCAATCTGCCATTGAAAACCCTATGAACAACAGAGAAGCACTGACAGTAGTGTTTCCCCTGTTGTACAGAGGGTCGCTATGAGTCGGATACCGACTCGACGGCACCTAACAACAACAACAACAACAACAAATCAGAATCAAAAAGGAGTGAAAAGTGACTGCAGTGATAGGGTTTGCCAGAGTGAGGGGGACACGTGAATTTTCCCTGGGACTGAGCAAAAGATAAGTGAGGGATACAACCTCCCGGACACACGTGCTCACTTACTTTGATGGTGCAGTTGATTTTTGTGTGGCCCGGCTTCGCTCCCTACGACTTCCCTGACCAATCACCACAAACAGAGACATATTTCCTCTCTCAGAGTTCTAAAGGCTCTGGAGGAGAACGCCTTCCACACCCCAGCTTCTGGGGCTCTGCACTGATCTTTGGTGTCCTCAGCTGTGGCTGCTTCATTCCAGGCTTTGCTTGCATGGTCACACAGCAGTCTCCCTGTGTGCTCTGGCTCTCATTTCATCTTCTAATAAGGACGCCATTCATTTTAGATATTGCACTCCCAGTGCACTATGACCTCATTTGAACTTAATCACACCCATAAGCCCCTATTTCCAAATATGGTCACAGGTACTAGAGGAGGGCTGGACTTCAATGTATCTTTTGGAAGGGCACAATTCAGCCCTAACACTACTGCAAGGTGGTTAGCCTGGCTGCAGCAGCCAAAAGATCAGCAGGTACAGATCTCACTAAGCCAGGAATGTGGGGAGCGGGTACCTGGGCAAAACACCAAGGATCCAGAGCTAGAGAAAGGCTGCTGTGAAAGGGCTTCCTCCTGGGAGGCGGACAAGGCGGTGTCTAAGGAATGTGGAAAGCAAGGTTGCCAGAGCTAGAGACTCTCTAAGGCTCCTCCTATCTTGAAACAAAGGTGTTGTGGGAGGAGGACTCAGTGACAACTGAGTTAAAGAGAAATAACTTGTAAAGTTTTTCCAAGGGAATCCTGACTCTGTTGGGGGGGGGAGGGCGGCCTGGGAGGCCTTGCTGGGAGAACAGCAGCAGGTAGTTCCCTTGTGTGTGTATAAAAGAACTTGTGTTGTAGTTGTTGTTAGATGCTGTTGAGTCAGTATTCGACTCATAGTGACCCTGCGTACAACAGGTGAAACACTATTATTGTCAGTGCTTCTCTGCTGTTCATAGGGTTTTCCATGGCGGATTGATTTTTGGGAGCAGGTTGCTGGGTCCTCCCAAGCCTACAGCACCTGGTGTTCCCAGGCAGTTTCCCATCCAAGTACTAACCAGGCCCAATCCTGCTTAGCTTCCGAGATCTGATGGGATCGGATGCCACAGGGCTATGGCTGCAGGCTTAAAAGAACTTATATAAGACAGCAATTATAGTCGAGCATAAGAGATAGCTTATTAAAGACAGAGAGTACATGTGTATATACATATATATATATATATATATTTTTTTTTTTTTTTTTTTTTTTTTTTTTTTTTTTCAGTACTGGGGGTTGAACCCAGGGCCTTGCGCTTGCATGGTTTGCAAGTGCTGAACCACTGAGCTGCACACCGATCCCTTTTTTGTACTTTTTGAGACAGGGTCTCTCTAAGTTACACAGACTGCCTCTGGTCTTGAACTTTGCGATCCTCCTGCCTCTGCCTCCCAAGCTGCTGGGATTACAGGCGTGCACTACTGCGCCCGGCTGAGAGTACGTAGATATTAAAGACAGGCCACATTCCAGACATGAAGGCGGGCAGGGGCAGGTCTACTGCTGCCGTACAACCAAGGCCACATGTATCTTTTATAGTAGAGTTTGGGTGCTCAGGGAGGAAAGAAACATTCCTGGGGTCTGTGTCTGCAATGGGCCGGTGGGCTCCCCAGAGCTTCCTGAGGAATGGCCCAGGAGTGGCTTCAAAGGGTGAGGAGTCCACATGGCTGAGATCTCCATAAAGGACCGGCTCCGCTGAATAAGGTCCTTTCCACTCGCGGGGCGTGGGTGAGTCTCACTCGGTCCTTCTCATCCCTCCTGGCTAAGCACAGGGTGATTGTAGTCCTTGCTGCTTCCCAGGGCAGTGCTGGCCACTAGATCACCGCATTTGTCTCAGAGGGAGCTCACACCGATTCTCATATCTCACGTGGCTGGGAAGCACATGTTGTTGTTGTTAGGTGCCTTCGAGTTGGTATCCGAATCATAGCGACACTCATAGAGTTTTCAATGGCTGATTGTTTCAGGATTGCCTTGGGAGTGATTGCCAGGTCCTTCTCCCATTTTTGCAGTGCTGGGAATTGAACTTGGGTCCTCAGAGACTGCAGCGCAACGTTCTACCAACTGAGCTACATCCCAGCCTGGGGAAGCACATGACTGGAAAGCAAATGACTGGGAAGTAGTGGCTGCAAAGGCCTTGTAAGTCCCTCTCTTCCTACCTAGCTCCCTCGGACCACTCCAGAAGACTGGGTGGTGCAAATAAAAGGCAAAGAACAAAACACAGTAGTTCCCAAGCTCACAGCAGTGCTCACGGTAAAAAGAACAAGCAGGCTTCTCATAGTTCTCCTCTCTGCAAGGGCCAGCGGGCATCTGTACATCTTTGCTGCTATTAGCGAAAGTCAAGGCCAGAGCTCTCATTAGGAAGTTAGCGCCTCATGGGAAAGACTTCATCGGCTTTGCACGTTCCCTGATTTTTCTCCTCTTAGCTACTCTCAGCATGCAAAGTGCTTTTATGTCTGTGTTTGCCCCGGCGTGTAATGTACTCGATCAAAACAGAAGCAAGGCCGGTGTCCACTGAGGTCTCACCACACGAAGGAAAAGCCCTGCTTCGTTGAAATGTGGGCCCAAGTTCTTCAAAGCCTCTTGCGCTCCAGGCTCTGTGCTCTCGGGTTTCTGGGTCCTTTTGTGCCCCTGAGGCTATATTAGGTCCCGGAACAGACCAATTTAGCTCCTGCTTCTCTGCTGCAGGTCACATGGGTAGGGCAGAGAGAGATCAGAAAACCTACAGGGCTAGAACATTGGAAAGAGGGGTCATAAACCCAGAAACCAATTTTTGCTAGGAACTTCCTGTTGGATTTAGGATGGTGTCCTTCCACAGGACCTTATCAGTTCCATCCTGGAAGCCATCCCACTGAACTAAGAGTCCACTTAACCTGCCTGGTGGCTCCCACCTCTACCACCGACACAGTCTGACATCTGCCTCCCTCTCCCACCTCATCTTCCAGCCCTCTCCCTGCACCTGCTAAGCCCCTGGCACAATCGTCTTTTTGTTCTTC
The DNA here is from genome assembly GCA_007922755.1 of Pedetes capensis. Lineage (NCBI taxonomy): Eukaryota > Metazoa > Chordata > Mammalia > Rodentia > Pedetidae > Pedetes > Pedetes capensis. The sequence goes on along the minus strand of VMDO01010193.1, from coordinate 21,065 downwards.
AGACTGGCCAAGCTCCCTGACACGGTGGGGCCTTTCTTCTTGGCGTTCCTTTTCCCCAAAATGCACACGGCCAGATCTTCTCTTCAATCAGAAATCAGCTGAAGCGTCTCCTGCTCAGGCAGACCTTCCCCACTTCCACTTCCCCCCACTGTCGGGAGCTGAATCTAAAATGTCCCCACCGGTCATGTGTTTGAAACACTGGGCCCCCAAGTGGTGGCATGGTTGCGGGGGACTGTGGAACTTTGGGAGGCGGACCTAGCTGGTCACTGATTATAGGTGTGCACCACATGGCTACAAACACCTCTTTAGAATTTAGAATATGGTGCCAGGCAAGGTGTCACATGCCTGTAACCCCAGCAACTCGGAAGGCAGAGGCAGGAGGATCACAAGTTCGAGACCAGAGGCAGTCTGTGTAATTTAGCAAGACCCTGTCTCAAAAGGGGCTGGGATTTAGCTCAGTTGGTAGAGCGCTACTCTGCAGTCTCTAGGCCTGGAGTTCGATTCCCAGCACCACAAAAACAGGAGAAGGATGTGGCAACCCACTCCCCAGGCAATCCTGAAACAGTCAGCCATTGAAAACCCTATAAGTGTTGCTATGAGTCGGACACAACTCGACGGCACCTAACAACAACAACAACAACAACAACTGTCTCAAAAAGTTAAAAAAAAAAATGGGCTGGGGGTGCAGCTCAGTGGTACAGCACTTGCAAAGCATTCAAGTGTGAGGCCCTGGGTTCAACCCCCAATACAGCAAAAAAAAGAACTTCGAATACTGTGTGAAAAGGGTGGGTCATGGCAGGTCAGAGAAAGGAGGGAGGGGGATAACAGTCCTGTTCTGTTTCTCCTCACTCTATTTACATTGCGAATCAAAACCAATCAAAGGGGAAGCTAATCCATCTTTCTCCTGGGAAGATAGCATTCAGGTGGCTTCCTGGTCTCTTATGAAACCTCTAGGTATTGTTGTTGTTGTTGTTAGGTGCCGTGGAGTCAAGTCATGTCCAACTCATAGCGACCGTCATAGGGTTTTCAATGGCTGGCTGTTTCAGGATTGCCTTGGGAGTGGGTTGCCACATCCTTCTCCCATTTTTGCGGTGCTGGGAATCAAACTCGGGACCTCAGGGACTGCAGAGAGGTGCTCTACCAATTGAGCTAAATCCCAGCCCCCCTAAGTATTAGTTCATATTTTTTCTGCTCTGCTACATCCTAAGCTACAGAAAAGAATAGGGACTCGGAGCTTCGGGCAGATGGTGTGAAGGCAAGTTGTGAGGCTAAGGCAGGGTACGAAGACAGGGACATTTGGAGGAATGTGGAAAGGGAAAGAGCTTTCACCTCTGGGTCTACTTTAAATCTCGGCAGCTGAAAATCAAAGACTTCAACACAACTACCAGGAAAACTGTTGTGAGGACCGCCTGCAGAGAGATGTTGTTTTTGGTGGGTATTTCAAATAATAAAAATGGTAAAACAGCAATGAGCTTTGCTAACACTCAAAATACGTGGAAGCTGAGTTTAGTCAAATCTCACAAATGGGATTAGGAGCCCTATTTTCAGTCAGTGAAGCCCAGACAACTTCCACATGACACCTTTATGTAAACCTATCTGAGTGACACCTGCCTAAGCCCACCTCATAAGCCACCAAGTGTATACAGATGCTCTGTAAAGACTTCTGAGGGCTCCTTTCTCTCTGGAGAGGCCCACATTCATGGCTTGGATGGGACACACTCTCTCTCACTCTCTCTCTCTCTCTCTCTCTCTCTCTCTCTCTCTCCCTCTCTCTCCCGGCACCTGCACTTATTCTAAAGCATGTACTTAATAAACTCTATAGCTTTGTTCTAAGAACCAACAGATCTGTCCTAGAAGTGCAACCACAGTGCTGCTTGAAAGCAAGGATGGCTAGACTGCGTCTTACGTACTTCGGACATGTTGTCAGGAGGGACCAATCCCTGGAGAAGGACATTGTGTTTGGGAGAGTGACAGGTCAACGATTGACACAATGTCTGCAACAATGCCTTAAACTTTAAAAAGATCATGTGCCTGGCACAGAATTGGGGAGCGTATCGTTCTGTTGTACACAGGGTCACTATGAGTCGGACCCAACTCTAGTCCTCTTGTCACCTAACACCACCACCACCAACAGCAGCTTTGTTCCACTCTCTAACCCACCCTGAAATTCCTTTTTTATTTTTTTTCTTTGCAGTACTAGGGGTTGAACCCATGGCCTCGCGCCTGCATGCTCTGCAAGTGCTGGACCACTGAGCTGCACCCCCATTTTTTTTTTTTTTTTGTACTTTTTGAGACAGAGTCTCGCTAAGTTATGCAGACTGCCTCTGGTCTCGAACTTTCGATCCTCCTGCCTCCTCCCGAGCTGCTGGGGTTACAGGTATGTGCCACCGTGCCCGGCTTCCTGAAATTCTTTTCTGCAACAAAGCCAAGGACCCAGCTTAGCCTGAGAAGAGGTCCTGACAAGGGGAACTTCTCAGGCTAGGTAGCAACACGGGGTGGCACCTCTGCTGCACCCCAGTGACAGGACAGCAGGGGGAAGAATGGCTGACTGGGGCTCAGGAAAATGGTGAGGCTGCCCCTGCAGGGCCTTGATGACGAGCATCCTGGGTGGTCGCTCCATAATGGCCATCAGAGTGGGCTCCTGTGCATGTCGGGGGCAGCCAGACCCTCACTTGACGTCACGACTCCTGCAGGATATGGACGTGTGATCATCAGCAGTACCAGAATGGAGTCATTTCTGGCAAAATTTCAGAACTGGAGTCCTGAGGCCACGAGGAGGGAGCTGTCACGCAGGCACACCGTCACCGGGCCTGTGGGAGATGTGCTTGAGCTGGCGGCATTCCAAATAAGCAGGGTGCACAGGACACCTGTCTGGCTTTACCAACCCACCAAGGGCTACTCCTGCAGCTGGCCGTCATGGCCAAAGTTGGGTCACAAAGTGCTTCCTCACACAGACCCCTCTTTGTGTTTAAGCCTCTCCTATGCCCCTCAGTTTAGCTCAGTTGGTAGAGCGCTGCGCTGCAGTCTCTGAGGTCCCAAGTTCAACTCCCAGCACCAAAAAAATGGGAGCAGGACTTGGCAATCCACTCCCAATGCAATCCCGAAACAGTCAGCCATTGAAAACCCTATGAGGGTTGCTATGAGTCGGATACCGACTTGATGGCACCTAACAACAACAACATGCCCCTCAGAGTGCTGGGATTTAGCTCAGTTGGTAGAGCTATGTGCTTCAATCTCTGAGGACCCGAGTTCAATTCCCAGCACCCCCAAAATGGGAGAAGGGCCTGGCAATCCACTCCCAAGGTAATCCCGAAACAGTCAGCCATTGAAAACCCTATGAGGGTTGCTATGAGTCGGATACTGACTCGACGGCACCTAACAACAACAAAAAACAAACATGCCCCTCAGAGGGGCTGGGATTTAGCTCAGTTGGTAGAGCGCTGCTCTCCAGTCTCTGAGGTCCCGAGTTCGACTTCCAGCACCGCAAAATGGGAGAAGGACGTGGCAACCCACTCCCAAGGCAATCCCAAAACAGCCATTGAAAACCCCATGAGGGTCGCTATGAGTCGGACTCAATTTGATGGCACCTAACAACAAGAACATGCCCCTCAGCTTACACACACGCCTCCAAGCCATCACAGTGTGTCTCTGCGGCTGCCTCTTCCTGTCCTGAATAAACTCACTGGTTCCCGAGATCCTGTCCATCTGTGTTTCTTTCTAGGTTGACAAACCTTTGGATTAAATGTTGGGTTTAAAGTTAAAGAAACAAAAATCTCCCATTTGCTCACATCGGTGACGTTTGCCACAACCAAGGCTTCCACTCTTGGTATGAGCACCTGCTACAGAAGCACGTGTGTCCCCCCAGCTCCTTCCCAGCACTGTTCTCAGCACCCCCTCCTCCTGTGGTCTTAGGAGGGTGGGAGAGTGCTCTGGTGGTGGTGGCCCTAGCAGAGCTGTCCCAGGCCGTGCTTGGTGCTGAATCCTCACAACCTGGCCCCCACCCAGCAAGATGGAGATTCCGTTCCCATGGCTCTCCTGCAAATCCTAAACCCGTTATGGAGGTGGGGCGGCAGAAAGCAGGGAGGAAGGGGCCAGAGGGAGACAGCAGCCAGAGTGTGGGAGGAAACTAGCTTCAATTCCAGGTGCCAGTGACAACCTATAGCCCGAATGAAGTGGCCACTGGCAGGTGTACCAGGAAACAGCTAAACCACATGTGCAAAACTCCCACTCCTTTCCCACACAGTGAGGCCATCCATGCCAGTCTCCGTGGCCTCTCCCTCCACCCAGGTCCCAGCGGCGCCTCCAGAGGAGATGGTAGCCATCTTTTCCCTTCCTGCCTCCCACCATTCTGGTTCTGTGTAGAGGGTCCAGGGATGGTCCCTGTCAGACATAGGTCAGGCAGTGCCGTAGAGCCCAGGCAGGGACCACAGTTAGGGAGAGGGGTGGAGGATGGACAGGCGAATGCCGGCGTGTAGTCCTGAAGTAAACCTGGGCTCAGAACTGGGAGCAACAGTCTTTTTTATTTGAGACAGAGTCTTGCTACGCTGACCAGGCTGGCCTCAAACTCGCAAGCTTCCTCCCGAGTGCTGGGATTACAGGCGCCGACCACCATGCTGGGCTGGAACAACAGTCTTAAACCCATTAGCAGGGGTATGAGTCAGCTAGTAAATGGCTGTGTTGATGGAAATGCCCCAAACCAAGATTCTTTTAAAGGCTAGACAGCTACTCACACAGGTAACTATGATACAGCGTGAGGGCCCAGAAAGAACACTTCCCTTAATTACACAGGGAAGCAGAGGGACAGACTTGAATGCCAAACAGAAGCTTTACTGAAATGTAGTGACGAGGTTCTCCTGCCTCCTGACATGAGGCACGGGAGTCCCACACATAGCCAGCCGACTGGGTATTACCACAGACCTAAGCACAAGGGCCCCCATTGGATCAGATATTTCCCAGATGAAAGGGCCCCCGCCAAGTCTTCTTGTCACCAGCGGTTTAGTGGAGGGCAGTAGCTCGGGGTGGCCAGCTAGCCTGAGTTCCCCTAGGAAGACCTCTACTCAGGAAAAGCCTCAGCAGGGATCAGAGAGTGAAACAAAGCTACAGTTTATTAAGCATATGCTTTAGGGTACATGCAGGCACAGAGAGAGAGAGAGAGAGAAAGAGAGAGAGGGAGAGGGAGAGGGAGAGGGAGAGGGAGGGAGAGGGAGGAAGACAGACACACAGACACACACAGAGACACAGACAGAGACAGACAGACAAGACACATATGGACTTATCCAGAAAGCAAAGACAAGGAAAGGGGCCCAAGCATATGTCCCCCCCCCCCCAGCTTTTTTAACCTCAGGCATGCCTGTGATGTCAGTCCAGGGTGCCCAGGTCTGGGCTCCTGGCATGACATGAGCTTCAAGTGCCTAGAAAGGCCCCTGTCGTGGGCTAGGGAGAAGGGAATGAATAAGTTCAAAAGAAGTTCCATTGTTTGGGTTTTCCTATCACCTTAGATCCTCCTTGTTGTTGTTGTTGTTGTTGTTAGGTGCCGTCAAGTCAGTATCTTACTCATAGCGACCCTCATAGGGTTTTCAATGGCTGACTGTTTCAGGATTGCCTTGGGAGTGGATTGCCAGGCCCTTCTCCCATTTTTGTGGTGCTAAGAATGGAACTCGGGACCTCAGAGACGGCAGCACAGCGCTCTACCAACTGAGCTAAATCCCAGCCCCTAGCTTCTCCTTAGTGAAACGAGATTATAGGGTACATTGTATAGCTTTAAGAAAAGTATCACAAGGGAGTTGCTTGGGCATGTCTCAAAGCAGCACAGAATTATACAGGGGAAAGCAAGATCAACCCAAACGTTACATACATTTTGACCCCAAGCATGGCTTATTGCAATTTTAACATTTTCATTATTTACATGCCTCTCCAAAATAATGTCTCTGCGCAGGCGGTCCTCACAGCAGTCTACCTGCGAGTTGTGTCAAAGTTCCTGCTTCTCAACTGGCAAGACTCAAAGCAGACCTGGGGTGAAAGCTCTTTTCCTTTCCATGTCCCCCAAATTTCCCTGTATTTCTGTCCTGCTATTACTGGAGGTTCCTGGTGTTGTGCCCAAAGTTGGAGTTCCCCAAAGACCACCAGGGAGCCCGAAGTTGCATGCAATAACAAAGAGCCTTTATCAAAGCTCCAGGGTACCACACCTCACCGGCCCACTGCTTGAGCATTGGGAGCCCTACTCATTGCAGGGTATTACAAGCAGGGAAGAGAGGGGTGGAGAGAGTGAAAATCAGATAAGGTGAGGTTTTGAGTTGCTGAACTATGCCATTTGTGTTATGGTGAGGTCTGGAAGTTCTCAGTAGTTACTGCTCATATCTACAACCCTTTCTTCTGGCCCAGAGCATTCTGATCTAGTGATCTTTTAAAGGAATTTGTGGAGCAGCACCTGTAAGACAGAATCCTAAGATAAGGGGGTCATTCGGGCTGACTCCAGGCTCTTGGTCACCCTGGGCATCTCAACGGCAAGGGGAGAGAGGCAGGTCTTGGCCTCTGCCAGCAAAACCCTGGTCCTTGTATTCAGTGTATAAAAGAATTTATACCTGAACATAAATTAGAGACTGTAGAATAGGTTTAAGATAGCACAGCTTTAAGGAATTACAGGGAAAATCGAGGCACCTGCAGCAGCTTAGGTAAATCTATAAAGTGATGTGATAAAACCATCATTCCTTGGCTGAACTGGCATAAGGCTATTTCTATTTCCCAAGGGAAGGTAAAGAAGCCAGAGACTACAGGAGAGTTAAGAAGGGCTTTAGGCGGAAAGCGGCTTTAGACAGACAGGATGGTGGGCCCAAGAGCAGGGCGAGATGTAAAGGCAGCAGCTGGAGAAACAAGCAGAGAGAAAGGAAGGGAGAGAGATTGTGGAAGAAGAGGAAGAAGAGAGAGGAGGTTTTGCTGCCAGGTTCCCTAACAAAGCTCCAGCCCTGCCTACCTGCGCTCTCATGTCTCCCCAACAACAACTTGGATGCAGGGAAAAGAGGAGCTGATCCCAAGCGCAGAGACAAGAAAAGGCAGCTCAGCTGCATTGAGCTGGTTGCATCCGTGTGCCACCAAGGCTCAAGGGCACGGTGAGAACCCGCCAAGACGAAGGTTCCAGAACTTCGCGGGCGCGTGCTGCGCGTTCGGCCACCGGGGGCGGCGCCAGGAATCTCGATCACCCCAGCATCGCAGGGACTTCCGGGCAGGGAGGTCCCGGGGCCACGCGAGGTGCAATGAGGGCGTGAAATGCCTCGCTGACCCACCGCGCGGGCGTCCGCGTTTCCTAGGCAACAGGGGGGGGGCGCGGCCGCTGCTCTGCCAGGTCAGGGACCCGGCCGGGAGGGAGGGCGGGCGGGGGGCGTGGTTACGTCACGGCGCGCGCAGGCAACGGGGCGGGGCGGCCGCTTGTCTGCCAGGTGGAGGGCGGTGACGGGGCGGGGCGGCGGGTTACGTCATAGCACGCGCAGGCAACAGGGCGGCGCGGCTGCTTGTCCGCCTGGTCGAGGGCGGTGACGGGTGGGGGCGTGGTCACGGAGCGCGCGCAGGCCGCGGGGCGGGGCGGCGTGGTTACGTCACGGGGCGCGCGCAGGCCGCGGGGCGGGGCCGCAGGCGCGTTCTAGTCCTGCGCTCGCCGCCGCGGGGCTGCAGAAGCCGGGCCGAGTCCTGCACCGTGCGCTGGAGCCTGCGGGCGGGAGTTGGACGGAGGGAGCGCCCGCCGGGGCCTGGCAGGTGCGCCGGGCGGGTGCGGCGAGCGGAGCCCCGGGGCCGGGACTGCGGGAGCCCCGGCCGGGCCTCCCCGGCTGGCCTGCGGGCCGCTCCCGGAGTTTGGACGGTGACCCCTGAGGTCCCCGGCAGCTGTCACTGCAGGGAGGGCGAGCCGGCGGCCGTGTAGTCGTCTGCCCGCCGCGGTGGGGGTCACAGGACGGAGTGGCAGCAGATTTCTCCGGGGGTGTAACCGGCTCCTAACCACGGTTCATGAATCCGGGCAGCCTCCGCTCTGCAGAATAGAACCGCTACCCGTTGGGCGGTGGCAGGACAGCGGGTTTTTTAAAATATTCATTTTTATTTTTTATTTTTGCCATGCTGAGGATTGAACCCATACCAGGCCACTGTTCTACCAGTGACCTGTACCCTCAGGACCTCCTTTTAATTTTTTTTAAAATTTTGAAACAGGGTCTCACAGAGTTGCCCAGGCTGGCCTCAAGCTCCCGATACTCCTGCTTCGGCCTTCGATACTCCTGCTTCAGGCTGCGGAGTAGCTAGAATTGCAGAAGTGAGCAGCCCCGTGCCAGCTGGCCAGGGAGTTTTTAAGGTGGGAATAAGGAAACGTCTGAGACAGGGCTGGTTAAACTCAGGTTGCTTTTTTTCATAGGACTAAAGCAGAGAATGAGGTTCAGGTCCAGGAAAACTTAGCTGCTTCCTGAATGTTTCAGTTCGGTTAAGTGCCATTTAGCACTGATGACCCCACTATCGTTGGGTCTGTTCTGTTAGTGCCTCACATGCTGGATCTCTTGTACAATTTTCTTTCTTAACAGAGGAAGCTGGGTGCAGTGGTGCACCCCTGTGATCCCAGCGACTTAAGAGGCGGAGGTGGCCTGCATAACTTAGTGAGACTCTGTCTCAACATAAAAAATAAAAAACCGGCTGGGGGTGCAGCTCAGAGGTAGAGGGCTTCCCTAGCCTGTGCAAGGCCATGGGTTCAGACCCCCCTACCCCCCAGTACTGCAAAGGGAGAAATGAAAGGATACTGGAGGTCTACAAGGTGCAGTGGGGGATGGTAGTTTGGTTATGGTCATGGTAGGGAAGGGGAATCTGGGAGGAAGCTTGGCTTTATATTGTGAGCCACTATTCAGCTTGGGATTTAGCTCAGTTGGTAGAGCGCTGCGCTGCAGTCTCTGAGGTCCCGAGTTCAACTCCCAACACCGCTAAAATGGGAGAAGGATGTGGCAATCCACTCCCAAGGCAATCCGGAAGCACTCAGCCATTGAAAACCCTATGAGGGTCGCTATGAGTCGGATACTGACTCGATGGCACCTAACAACAACAACATCTATTCAGCTGCTGGCAGCATGGGACTGAGCCTGGAGGACAGGACGGTTTGAGTTGGGGGAGAGATTGAATTCAGCATTGAGCATTCAGCGTTTGAGGACCTGCAGAACAGGAGAGGGGAGGGCTGTGCCCCCAGTGAGCACAGAGTCTGGGGGCCTGGAGTTGGGAGATGCGCACAGTGAGGACTATTTAAATGGAAGGCATGATGCAAGATGGCGGGGTGGGGGGGGCCAGGGAGGGTCGAGGGGACTGGGCTAAGGACAAGAGCTTGCAAGGAGGGTAGTACTTTGGACCAAGGGAGGGAACACGTGGAGGAAACTAGAGATTAAGGCCGTGTGCAGAAAGTCCAGAGCGCTACAGAGCTGCCTTTAAATAGTTTTTTCAAGTACTAAAGGGTTTTTTTGCACACTTTGCAAGTGCTCTACCACTGAGCTTCACCCATGTTGTTGTTGTTAGGTGCTGTCAAGTCGGTGTCTGGCTCAGCAACCCTATGTACAACAGGTGAAACACTATTGTCCGTGCTTCTCTGTTCTTCATAGGGGTTCCAATGGCTGATTGATTTTTGGGAGTGGATTGCTGGGTCCTTCTCCCAAGCCTACAGCACCTGGTGTTCCCAGGCAATCTCCTGTCTGAGTACTAACCAGGCCCAACCCTGCTTAGCTTCCAAGATCTGACAGGATCGGACGCCACAGTGGGACGGCTATAGGTAGCTGCACCCATAGCCCTTTTTTCTTTTTTGTCTTGAGACAGAGTCTCATTAAATTGTGCAGGCTGCCTCTGGCCTCAAACTCTTGATCCTCCTGTCTCCACCTCCCAAGTTGCTGGGATTACAGCATGCACCACTGTGCCCAGCTTAAGGCTGTACTGTCGAGATATGCATCACGTATCATTCATCTGAAATGCACAGCTGAGTGTGTTTCCACAGGCAGAGTTTGTGACCATTGCCTCAATGTACTTCCAGAACATTTTCATTGCTCCAGAAAAAACCTAGTAGCTGATCCGTATGTCCTCTCACCCAGCCTCTGACACCTATCAATCTACTTTCTTAATACATTATCCTATTCTGGACTTTTCATAAAATTGGACTCATATGACGTGTGGTCTTCTGTGGCTGCCTTCTTCCACTGGATGTCGTGTTTCAATGTCGTAGCAGGAATCAGTACTTCATTCCTTTTCATGACTGAATAATATTCCATTGTATGAGTCTGTCACATACTGTTTATCCATTAGTCAATTGATAGACATTTGGGTTATTTCCACTTTTGGGCTGTTGTGAATAATGCTGCATTGAACATTCATGGGCAAATTTTTGTGTGGGCATCCATTGTCAGTTCTTCTGAGTACATACCTAGGAGTGGGGTTGCTGGGTTGTTTGAGGTGCTGCCAGCCTGTTTTCCTGCATGGCTTCACCATCTTCTGTTCCCACTAGCAGTGCCCGAGGCGTGGATGTTTCTGTGTCGTCACATCAAGGATCCTTGCTGTTGTTTATATTTTGCTCATGGCCGTCCAAGTGGGTATGAAACAACAAGTTTATTGTGTTCTTGGTTTGCAACTCCTTGGTGGCTAATGATGTCGAGCATCTTCTCATGGGCTTGTTGGCCATTTGTTACCGTCTTTGGAGAATTGTCTATTGGAATCCTCTGCCCATTTTTTAATTGGGTTCTCAATGGTGCCTTTTGCAGCAAAGCTCTTTGCTTTCTGTGAAATGTAATTTGTCTGCTTCTCCTTTTGTGGTTCCTGCTTTTGTTGCCATATCCCAGAAGGCTTTGCTGACCTGAGACTCCAGAGACTTGCTCCTGCGTTTTCTTCTAAGAGTTTTGTAGTTTCAGCTCTTCCACTTAGGTCTGTGGGCGCCAGTGAGTTCGTTCTCATGTGTGCATGTGACCTTCAGCTTCTCCCTTCTGCAGCCAGATGTCCGGTTGCCCAGTTCCAGTTGTGGAAAAGGCTGACCGTTCTTGTGGATTCGTGATGCCTTAGCCAAAAAGCAACTGTATGGTTTACTCCGTTTCTTTTGTAAGGGTGCAAGCAGAGAGGACTTCCTTTTGACCTGACTGGAGTCGCCCGTGTTCAGGAAAGCTTGTCTGTGTGGGACTGTGTTAGTCAGCCTCTGCCAACGTGATGAATACCTGGGATAACCCGCGTAGGGTAGGAAACAAGAAGGTTTACTTTGCCTCATGTTTTAGGACCGGAGGTTCTGGTCCACCTGCAGTTGGGTGTCCCATCCCCAGCCCTGTGGGGAGCGCCCATGTGGTGGGGCTGCAGAGGTGAAAACCCTCATGGTCAGGAAGAGACAGAGAAGAGAAGCAACCAGGGTCCCACCTGCCATCCTCTGCCACCCAGAGGCCTCCCACTGGGCCTCCCGTCCGCAAGGTTCCTCCACCTCCCGTGTGTCTTGCTGGGGATGACGCCTTTAGCCTGTCGGCCTCTGGATGTTGTGTTTCAGTGTTGTAGCCAGAATCAGTACTCCATTCCTTCTCGTGGCTGAATAATATTCCCTTGTATGAATCTATCACATACATACTATTTATCCAGATCCAAACAGAGGCCAGGATGCTTCCTGGGAGTTTCTGTGTGCTGATGCGGCATTAGACAGCGGCCTCTGGTCTGGTCTGTTGGGGCCTAGTGCGGCTTGGTCCCCAGCAGTGGCCTCCCATCCTCGTTTTCCCCCCGTTCTGGGGATGGAAGCCCAGAGCACTGAGGACAGGAGGCCAGCACTGTGCCACTGGGCCCCATCCCCAGCCCGCTCCCTTCATTTTTGTTTAGCACCTGTACGCAGGCTGAAAGAATTCATCAGTTCGAATAGGGGCTTAGTGGATTCCGTAAGGTTTCCTATTTTCTTTTGGCAGCACTGGGGGTTGAATCCAGGGCCTCAAGCATGTTGTTTTGCAAGTGCTCCACCACAGAGCCGCACCACCAGCCTATGTTTTACATTTTATTTTGAGTCAAGGTCTGGCGGAGTTGCGCAGGCTGTGTCTGGCCTTGAACTCAAGATCCTCTTGCATCACTGTCCCGAGTCACCAGGACTACAGGCGTTGCCACTGTGCCAGCGTTTTTCCTCAGAGTTTTCCAAATAGAAACTGTCCAGTCGGGATGGCTTTATTTCATCTCCTTGGGTAATTGTGCTGGCTAGAAGCGCCAGCACCACACGAAATCATTCGGTCTGTCACCTTTAAATGGGATCTTTGCCCTGTTTTTTTATTTTTTTAGTTTTTGTTTTTTATAGATTTCCTTACTAGGGAGGTGAAGTTTCCTTCTTTTATTGAAAACAAAAAAACTATTTAAGTTGACAGATAAAAATGATGCCTATTATACCAGTGATGTTTTTATGCCTGGGTACATTGTATAGTGTTCAAACCAGAGTGACCATTTGTATCCTGAGACATGTATCATCTGCCTGGACTCAGCGCCCCTGGATTCCTTTAGGTCTGTGTCCACAAGCCACTCCTGACCCACAACTCAATTAGCCAAGGCTCTGGGAAAGAGACCCAGTCTGTTCAGAAAGTTCCAGAACAGTTCTTCGGTGGACGGTGCCAAAGTGCCTGTTGTATTGGTGGGATGTCTGCTTTTTGAATACAGACCGGGCCAAAGCTGTGGCCAGAGGTTCTGTGGCCGATGGCCCATGTCCAGGCGTGTGTGGCCGGAGTGGACTGGCCAGCGTGGGCCGATTCCAGAGGGGCAGCTCCCTGAGCCCTGGGCTTGGTGAACCTTGGGGGACCCAGGTGCCCTGTTGGCCCAGGGGTTGCGGCGTCCTCAGGCAAAGTTGTGGCAACAGGAGACGGAGCCCCCAGCGTGCTCTGGGCTCTTCCTTCAGCCCCTGGGGTTGCTGCTGCCTGTTGGCCTTGGACTTTCCTGCTCCCGGCCCCAGGACAGCTCCTGGCTGTCCTCTGTGTCCTGCCATCTTGTGTCCCCTGGGCACAGGCCCAGAGAACTTCAAATCCTAGGAGGTGACTGTGGAAACAGTCCAGGGCCGGGCTCTGAATCAGACGGTCACAGTGCGGGTGGGGTTTGTCCACGGGAGAGGGGACCTGGTACGCGGGAGTACCAGCTTGGGTGCCAGGGACCCTGCCCTCTGCAGACCAGATCAGAGTGCAGACGGGGTGCGTTGGCCTGGGCTTCTTTTTGGAAACACGGTGGCCGCTGTGCCGTCCTCCTGCCGACCTCTGGTCCTCCCTCTGGCATCAGCTGGCCTTTCTCTTGTGATCGTTGGTTCCCACCAAGCGCTTGGTCGTGGGTGACGTGTAACACACAGCTTCAGGCTGGGTCCTCTCTGCAGGTTGACATCCAACGATGGTACCCACGCCGAACGAAAGCGGGGATGCTCTGTGGCCCGATTTTCCCCGGGGGCCCCTCAGCGCCTACCGAGCGAGGGCGTCCTTCAGCTGCAGGGAGCTCCTGCTGTTCTGGGAAGGCGAAGACACACTGCGCTTTAAGGTGAGGCCCGGGGCTCGCTGCCTCCGTCCGGCAGTCCTCGCAGCGCGTGCGGGCATCTTCATCCACTGGCAAAAGCGAGCCCGCGGCTCTCAAGCCATGGGCCCCTTGGGGCCGCCTGCACTCTGTAAGGCCAGACTGGGCCCGGCCAGTGTGGGGCTTCCTCCACTATCCCCCAGCGTGGGCCTTGGAGAAAGACCGAGTGGACACATTGCCCACCTTCCGGAGCTGCAGGCCCCTCTTCTCAATTGGCAGGGAGGCTGCGCTCCTTCTGGGTCGCACCGTGTCCCTGGCAGCCGTGGCCTTGAGGGAAACTGCATAAGTACGAGCCTGGGAAACTCCTTTGCCTCTGAGTGAGCCATCCCACCTCCCGCGGTTTCAGAAAACCCTCTTCTCGGCTTTGGAGAATGACCCTCTCTTCGCGCCTTCTCACGGGGCCGACCTGTCCCTGGACAAGTACCGCGAGCTAAACTTCCTTCGGTGCAAGCGAGTTTTTGAGTACGGCTTCTTCAGTGTGGAAGAGCTGTTCAAGAGCCCCCTGAGGGTCATCGAGCTGATCCACGTGCTGGGCATGTACGACTGGTCCCTGGCTGCCAAGTGCATCCTCAACCTGTTGGTGAGTAGGCGGCAGATGGCGGCCGTGCAGCGCCACCCACCGGTACAGCCACCCGTTTCTTAAAATAAGTGTGGCATTTCACACCTGTAATCCCAGCGACTTGGGAGGCAGAGGCAGGAGGATCACAAGTCCGAGACCAGAGGCAGTCTGCATAATTTAGCGAAACCCTTTCTCAAAAAGTAAAAAAATGGGCTGGGGGTGCAGCTCAGTGGTCCAGCACTTGCAGAGCATGCAGGTGCAAGGCCCTGGGTTCAACCCCAGTACTGCAAAAAAATAAAAATAAAAATAAAAATAAAAAAGTGTGGCATTTCAGATAGAGTAGGAAGTTCACAGTTTTCAGCTGCATGCAAATTTGCACACGAGTTGTTGAACAAAGTCCAGCGCTGCGAAACTTTAAAGTCCCTTAAGAAGAGGTGGAGGTGAGGAAGCAGGTGGGGCAGGTGTGAATTTGCTGTCGACCACAGGGCAGAGCAGCAGCCCTCTCCCTAACGTCAGCCGGTGCTCATGTGTTTCAGATCTTTGGATTGACAGTTTACAACTCGGGTTCTGGAAGACATCTCACATACCTTGAAAAGGTCAACAACATGGAGGTAAGGCCTGCGGGGCAGGGTCATGGTGAACTGTGACCCCCGTGCCACCCCGGTCCTCAGGGAGCCGTGACAGGGGCAGGCTGCAGGCAAGGCCTCCGAGGTCCTGCCGACCTGCTTGAGGGTGCTCTTGGGCTCTCGCTGCTCAGTACCAGCTGGGTCCTTTGGCCCCTGGCCCACAGGAATTTAGCTTTTCTTTTCTTTTCCCTTTTTTTTTTTTTTTTTTGCGGTACTGGGGTTTGAACCCAGGACCTTGCGCCTACATGCTTTGCAAGTACTTGGACCACTGAGCTGTGCCCCCAGCCCATTGTTTTTTCTTGAGACAGGGTCTCGCTAAGTTACACAGACTGCCTCTGGTCTTGAACTTGCCATCCTCCTGCCTCCGCCTCCCGAGCCACTGGGATTACAGGCGTGCGCCACTGCGCCCGGCTCGAATTTAGCTTTTCTGTCCAAGCCACCACCCTCCACCTCCCCTGATGGAGCGGGTCTCATTGCTGCAGGACTTGGGTCCCTGGGAGCTGGTTCTTACAGAGCAGCACCCAGCGTGACTTGGTCAAGTTAGTGGCTGGCTAGACAGGCAAAGGGACGGGGGTGTGGAGCCATGGCTCAGTTCCCTGAGGACCAGCGGTGGCGGCCCCGGCAGGAATGTGCACGACGATTGTCTCACTTACGTCACCTTGTACCTCAACGTTTAGATTTTTGGCTGTTTTGCTCTGACTGAATTGAGCCACGGAAGTAACACCAAGGCCATTAGGACAACTGCGCACTACGACCCTGCCACCGAGGTAGGTCCTGTCCCCGCCCACCCTGGGGCTCCAGGTTGGAGCAGATGAAGTGTTATGAATGACCGGTAATGAATCACGAAGCTTGGGGAGGTGCACACGGAGACCACTCCCCCACTGAGGAGCGGGGGTCCTGGGCCCTCTGCGAGCCTCACGGTAGAGGTGACCTGGTTCTGTTTGTGCATGGACTGTGGTGTGGAAGCCGTTGTTCTGCAGAATTTATGGCTTGGTTGCTGGGGTTTCTCAGGGGCCAGCGTGAGGGCGGGCCCCTCCATCCCCACCCTCGGGCCAACCCCCAGCCTCCTCCGTCCTGCCCACTGTCCCCAACTCCTCTACTCCCGCCATCCTCCTGACATCCCAGTGCCCTCCGCTGGTGAGCCCCGCCCTGTGTAGGTGCCACAGTCAGCAGGGCAGCACCCGGGTTACCGTGGACCTGGGACCCTTGGCCTCCAGGGGCTATGGTCTGCAAACAGACAGCCCTGACAGCTCGACTCACGATGCCTTGGGTGGTCGGTGCCATGAGGTGCCCAGGACCTCCTCCCTCTACTCCGTGCCCGCGCCATGGCCACTGAGGCCTGTTCAGTCCCATGCTCTGTCCCACGCCCCCTGCTAGGAGCTCTGTGGCCGTGGAGCCCGGTGCCTCCTAGGCAGCTCATCGGTCCCTTGTTTGCTCGTTTAGTGACTGGGTATGTGTGGACTCTGACCCAGGCTGCCACGGGGTGCGAGCACAAAGGGCAGCCCCACCCGAGCAGGGGCAGGAAGGTGACCGCCAGCTGCCACCAGGGTGAAGGGCGCTGCTGGCACACGGGGCCTCTGGCTTCTCACTGCTCCTGGATCCTCAGCGTGGCCTCGGCTGAGTCTTTCTGCCCCCGAGCCTTGTCCGCCCGCTGTACCTAGTGCTGTGACCCTGCAGTGCTTGGCAGACGGAGGACGGCACCCCTACAGCCTGCTGCGGGCCAGGCCGAGCCTGGGTCTGTGAGGCCATTCTGGGCACCACCTCTTCCTGGCACCTGGGCTGTAAGCAGAGGTGGCTGCAGCCTGGGGTCACGTGGTCAGCACGGGGCTGCTGGGCTTGTGTCCTTTCTGAAGGCAGATGTTTCTTGAACATCTGCTGGGGCTGGGTGTGGCCGCCACACTGGGCAGGCAGCGCAGCCACCAGGCCTGTCTCTGCCATCGTGGGTCATAGCAGCTGTGCGCGCACGGGGCTGAGTGCCGTGGACGGCGATGGCACAGGAAGGGCAGCCCTGGGGCTATGGCTGAGCCCTGAGTAGCCAGCGGGAGGCAGGGCAGTGTGGACCCCTGAGAGCTGCTGGGCCGAGAGCCTGTACGCTGCGACCACAGGACAGGCTGCGGGCTGAGGACGGCCAGGGCCCATCGTCCCTTCGAGAAGGAACAGCAGGCGATGGCCGGCAGCCCCTGTTTTCTTCAGTGAAATGCTAGCCTCCCCCACCCCAGGTCCTCCAGCGCTTGGCTGTGTGGGCGGCACAGCCCGCAGGTTGGGGTGGGGTCCACCCGACTGTTCCCCAGCAGCTCCCCCCACCCCAGTGGACTGCCAGTGACCGGAGGCCACGGCCAGCTGCCTCTCCTCAGGTGGCCCAGGCAGCTGTGCAGGCCACTGTCTGTCTCTTCCCCCGAGGTCACACACCTTGGTCTAGTCACTGACCCCCTCATCAAGCAGGCCTACTGTGAGTGTCCACCTGCTTCCGTCCCGCACCTCCGCCTCGCTCACAGGCCTGGGGTGGGCAAGGGTCCCTCCTGCTGGTCTACTGTCTCCACACTGGCTGTGCCTCATTCACTCATCCTGACGCGCCTCTCAGCCTCGCTGTCTCCAGGGTGTTTGAGGGCTGGCGTCACTCGGGCGTGTAGACTGCAGAGACAGCAGAAGGAAAGTATTTCTTAGGAGCGGGGAAGGGATGTGGCGGGAAGGAAAACAGGGCAGGCTTTCCGCCTAAACAATGTGGCCAGGATCCAGCTGGCGGGCACAGCTGTGATCCCAGCACTCGGGAGGCTGAGGCAGAAGGATCGCACCTTCCAGTCCAGCCTGGGCTGCAGATCGAGACCCTGCCTCAAAAAGCAAACAAAAACCCCAGCGCAAACCAAAACTCACTGCTAGAGTCGGACCGAGGCGACGGGTGGTGATAAACACCAGCTGGGGGTGTCGGCCAGCAGACACGTTACGGTCTGAATTGTTGTTCATCACCCTTCAGTAGGTCATAATTTCCCAAAATATTGCTCATTGTTTTCCACGTTTGCAGCAAAGCTTGGTGTGTAATACTGGTCATTGTTTTCCGCTCCTTCTATGAGTCATACAACCTTGGAGTATGCCCTGCCTTAAAAATGAGGTCAGCGCCGGGCACAGTGGCGCACGCCTGTCATCCCAGCGGCTCGAGAGGCGGAGGCAGGAGGATCGCAAATTCAAGACCAGAGGCAGTCTGCATAACTTAGCGAGACCCTGTGTCAAAAAGTAAAAAAAATGGGTTGGGGGCGCAGCTCAGTGGTCCAGCACTTGCAGAGCATGCAGGCGTGAGGCCCTGGGTTCAACCCCCAGTACCGCCAAAAAAAAAAAAAAAAAAAGTTGAGGTCAGCAGGTCTGGCGGGAGAAGTGAAATGTGCAATCCATTTCCACTCTTGGCTCGGAGGCTTTGGACGTAGGAAAGTGTACATTGAAGAGGGAAGGATCGCCCTCCGTGTGTCTTGGTTGCTAATTGGAACTCTGACTTCCCCCCCTGCAGGAGTTCGTCATACATTCCCCTGATTTTGAAGCTGCCAAATTTTGGGTTGGCAACCTGGGGAAGACAGCAACCCACGCGGTGGTATTTGCCCAGCTGTACACACCGGGGGGCCAGTGCCATGGGCTGCATTCCTTTGTGGTGCAGGTAGGACCCACGGGAGGCCAGGAGGGGTGGCCGGTGACCTAAAGCAGGGTGCACTGTGTCCATGTTCATAGACGGGACCTGGAGGGTGCTTGTGACGGAAGGCATCTGCCTGGACCTCAGCTCTCGCAGGGGGTCTCACCTTAAACCACAGAGCCACAGCACCAAGGCTCTGTTATGTGTGATGCTAAAAACACCCCGCAAGGGCTTGTCATGCCTCCTTCCAGCAAAGCACCGCCGCATGTTCAATGCTCGGGGTTCCAGGCGTGTTATGCCTCGCCCTCCTGGAGCTGACAGTCTGCGGGAGGGAAAGGAAGGAAGAGAGCAGTCCCCAGGCTGTGGTTAGAATTGGGATTCGTGCTTGCTCCCCGTCCTGAGCCAATCAGGTGGAGGGGGCGTGCTCCTCTGCAGGCCCTTGTCTCCTCTCCACATTAGTGGCCTCTTAACGTGTCATGGGAAACGTGAGAGGTAAATAGGCCCAAGCCAGTCTTTCTGAGATAAGCATTGTTGTTGTTCTTAGGTACCGTTGAGTCATATCCAACTCATAGCGACCCTCATAGGGTTTTCAATGGCTGACTGTTTTGGGATTGCCTTGGGAGTGAGTTACCACGTCCTTCTCCCATTTTGCAGTGCTGGGAATTGAACTCGGGACCTCAGAGACTGCAGAGCAGCACTTTACCAACTGAGCTAAATCCCAGCCCTCTCCGAGATAAGCATAGCATTAACAATTCCTACTTCCGGCTTCAGAGTCTTCCCGCACTTCAGAGGTGGTGACATTTGTAATCACCACGGGATCGTTTAGTTCCAGATAAACTGCTAGCTGGTAGTGACAGTGTTTTTGTTTCTTTATTTGAAAAGTAGCAGCTCTTTTGGAGCTGTCTGTCTCTCCTGTGTCAGCTCTGTTGCTGCGACAGCCCCTGAGCTAATCGGCTGCCAAGGAGGAGAGGTTCATTTTGGCCACGGTTTTGGGTGTCAGCCCATGGTCATTCAGCCCCACTGCTGTGGCCTGAGGTGGCTCATCACCTCATGGTGGGAGCCTGTGGTGGATGGAGCTGATGACCTCACGCTGGCTGGAACGTGGGGCTGAGGAAGGGGCTGGGGTCCAACAGCCCCCTCCAAGCCTCTTTTCCTGAGACTGCACTGCCTCCCGCCAGGCCCCACCTCCTGATGTCCCCCACCTCCCACCAGCACCATGGGCTGTAGTCGCCCCAGACCATGGCCTCGGGGGATGTCAAAGAGCCAGAGCCTGTCCTTCATCTCTAGCTGTTTGGCACCTGTTTTATTTTTATGGCCTGTATTTCAAAGGGTTTCAAAAGTTTGTGCCTCAGTATTTACTGAGCTTTACTGAAAAGCTTTAGAAAAAGGAAAAGGTGTCTTATGTGTGTTCTTCTCTTTAAAAGTTCCTAGATATCTTTATCTTAAAGTTAAGTTTCATGAAATAAAAGCTAGTGATTTTTACAAATAGCTAAATTCCAGTAGTATAGGTTCAGTCCTCCCTCCCTTCCTTCCTTCCTGCTAGGCATGGAACCCAGGGCCTTCCCCATGCTAAGCAGGTGCTTTATCCTGAGCCACACCCAGCCCTCAGTGTGTCTTTAAGGCAGGGTGCATCCCTTGGCACTGCCGGCCAAAGGCCTTCGCCGGAGCACATTCTGGGGATGTCCTGTGCTCGCCAGGGTGTTAGCGCAAGCCTTAGTTTCTACCAGTAGATGCTGGCAGTGCCCCTCAGGACAACAGAATCTGTCCATGTGCTGCCCCATGCCCCATGCCTCCTGCCCCCTGGTGGGAAGGGAGGCCTCAGGCCTGCTGGTTGGGAGTCCTCGCCGTAAGGACGCCCTCCTTGGCCTGGAGACGGAGCCGCAGTGGTGAGGTTCTGGCGGCGGGCTGGGCCTGCCTTCCTTCAGGTAAGGGCGTTCATCTGACGCTCTCTTTGGGAATGGAGATTTGCCAAGCATGATTTCGGCTGTCTGTCCCACAGCACACACGGGCACAGCTGTTCTGTCATTCTGCTAGAATCTACTGGGCCCTGTGTCTGCTGAGATGTGGACAGGAAATGCCCGGGGCCCTGCCACAGTGTGTCCCACTCAGCTCCTGGCCCCTGCCCTGCAGCTGCCTCTTGGAGCAGCAGCGCGGCGGGGCCTTCACCTAGTGGAGTTGCCCCTGGGGGCTCTGGAGGCTGAATTTAGAGACGCAGCTGGAGGCCGGCCGCACCCCTCTGGGGGCTCTGCGGGAGGCTCTTTCCCGCCTCTTCCAGCTCCAGGGTCCTCCTTGGCTGGCGGCCCCATCCCGCCTGTCTTGGCCTCACCTCCGCATGCCCTCCCTGTCATCTGGGGCTCCTCTCTCCTGTGAGGACCTTTGTCACTGGATGCAGCCCCCCGGGAATCCAGAATGACCTCCTATCTCATCCCAAGGTCCCTCCTTCATTATGTGGGCAAAGACTTCCTGTGGACGGCCCGTCCCAGATTCTGTGGTTGGGACATGGACGTGTCCCTGCTGGAGGGCACCGTGACCCCAGCCCTGAGTGAGCCCCCGGCTCAGCATCGGCTTCTTGGACGTGGCCATCCTGATTTTCCTGCGATCCTCACTGGCCATTTGCTGCTCTCCCTGGCTCTGTACAGATTCGGGACCCCAAGACCCTGCTTCCCATGCCTGGGGTGATGGTCGGCGACATAGGGAAGAAGCTGGGGCAGAACGGTCTGGACAACGGGTGAGTGTC
>VMDO01010192.1:38119-73018 GCA_007922755.1 Pedetes capensis | reverse complement strand
CCTTATGAATAGCTGGGCGCGGTGGTATACATCTGTAATCCCAGTGACTCGGGAGGCAGAGGCAGGAGGATGGCAAGTTCAAGACCAGAGACAGTCTATTTGGCCAGACCCTGTCTCAAAAAGTGAAAAAATGGGCTGAGGGTGCAGCTCAGTGGTACAGTACTTGCAAAGCATGAGAGCACAAAGCCCTGGGTTCAACCTCCAGTACCACAAAATAAATAAATAAATAAATAAATAAATAAATAAATAAATAAAATGAATTGCAGAGAAGTAGTAACAACAGTGTTTTGTCTGTTGTACATAGGGTCGCTATGACTCAGACACTGACTTGATAGCACCTAACAACAACAACAACATGTGAATACATTTGGTTTGTTCATTCACCTGCTGATGGACATTCAGGTGGTGTCTACCTTTTGGCTAAACAATGCTGCTGTGACTGTGGAGGTGCAAATATCTGAGACCTTATTTTCAACTATTTTGGATCTCCATCCAGAAGTGATAATGCTGTACCATATGGAAAATCTTTGTTGAATTTTTTGAGGAACTGTTGTTCTGTTTTCCATAGAAGGTGGGCCATCTTACTTCCCCACCAACAGTGCAGAGTGATCTTTTAGAGAAATTTTGGGCTGAATAAGTATTAGTTGGGGTGTGGGGTCATTCAACATAGAATGTTCAGCAATATCTCTGATCTCTACCTACTAGATTCTAATACTACCTTCCCAGTTGTGACAACCAAAAATGTCTCTAGCCATTGCTAAATGTTCCCTGGAGGTGGGAAAACATACCCCTGATTGAGTTAGATGATGGCTCTCCCCAGATCAAACTCTTCTGAAACTTTTTCATTGCATAGAGGATAAAATCCAAACCCTCCATAGCCAACACATTCTTCAAGACTCACCCTGCCCACTTCTTAGACCTCATCTCTGTTCACCTTCCACAGGCTCACTGGGCACTAGCCACAGTGACTATCTTTCCTTGCTTAGACACAACAAGTTTATTCCCACCTCAGGGCCTTTGCACTTACTGCTCCCATTGCCCAGAACACCATTCCCAGAAGTTGCATGAGCAGCAACTCCTTGCAATTCACATCTCAACTTAGGAGTCACCTCCTCAGAGAGGCATTCTTTGCCCATCCAATTCAAGTAGCCACTATCAAAGTCAACTCAAGTTCTTTGATACTGAAGACTTTGAGAAATATATCTCAGTCATAGTATTTTTTAAGAAGACAGTGTTGTGGTTGTTGTATGAATTATTTTTATCACCATCTGTTTTGTTCATTTTTTTCTTAATGGGATAAAACCATGACTTATCTAAATTAGGAAATTTTGAGAGTGAAAGGGCATGCTAGAAATAATTAACAGGTATTAATGATTCCAAAGACTTAGAGTAGCCCTAATTATCCATCTTCTAGACTAGGATATGTGCTCCATAAGATACTTGATCTGTTTGGTTCATTGTGTGTCCATGGCAACCATAACAGTATCTGGTACACAGTAGGTGCTCCCTACACATTGCTGAAGAAATGTCAAAAATTGTGTTTATGGCCCAGTATTGGGTAGTGTTTTGTTCTGTTGTACATGGGGTTGATAAGAGTTGGACCTGACTTGACAGCACTTAACAACAACAAAGCTATCTGCTGTACAGTCTTGCTTATGTTGTCATGACTAATGGCCATGGTCTCCTATCAGTCATTATAGGTGCTCTGCTTCAAAATGGCGGTGATCATGCCAGGCATGGAGGAAACAGCCACACTACAGGAGGGAAGAATCACAGCATGTGAACACGCTTCTTCTGGCCCATGATTCCAGCTGGGAGACATCAGGGCTCCCAAAGATGAGAAAGGAGCAGTTTGCTTATTTATATTCCAGAGTCTTCCCATTCCACACTGTGATTTCCATTCACTTCCCTGGACCTCCCCGCTCATGAATATGCACCAAACCACCCACAAAAGGAGTTCACGGTTTCTAGTCCTGATTCCTCCATGCAGCAAAATATTTCACATCTGAGGCACTGGGAAGCTTCACAGTGTAGCTGGGACCTTCACAACCAAACTATATTATAAGTTCCCTGGATGTGCCAGGGCCCCCCCATATACCACATATTACATGGAACAATCTGGGGGAAGGAGGCAATTGCACACACCACACCATGAACAGCACACCCGGGTTGTGCCGTGCACACACTGCAGAGCCATACAAAGTGCTCTGGAAGAAACCATATCTTGAGCACAATTTATCTCCCTCCCAGCCTCATGCTGAGCAACTATAACGCCCCTTATATGTATTATTGATTCACTGACATTTTAAAGTGGAGTAATTTTCCTCCAAAGAGAAAGAAGTAAGATTCAATAAGGAAAGAAAAAGGTGCTGGTGAATTATAGAAATAGTACAGCTCCTTGGAGCACATTGTGCCTATGCAGGGCATTGCTAATTGCAAAGTAGAATAAGAATGACCTATTTACATAGTTGTCTCTAAGAAGGGAAGGGATTAGGTGCTACTTGAGATTTTGCTGTCCTTCCTTCAGTGCCCACATTTGGGGATTACTTCCCCTCCTCCGTCCTTCCTTTCTCCCTCCCTTCCTTCCTTCCCTTCTCTCTTTCTTTCTCTCTCTCTCCCTCTCTCTCTCTCTCTCTCTCTCTCTCTCTTTTTTTTTTTGACAGGGTCTTGCTACGTAGCCTAGACTGGCTTTGAATTTACAATCCTCCTGCTTCAGCATCCCAAGTGCTGGGATTACAGTCAGGTGCCACCATGCCCTGCTCCAACCCCTTCATTTTTTTTTCACACTTAATAATAATTTGTTCTCCTACAATTTCTGTTTGTATTAGGGACCACTAAGCACATTCACTGGCTTAGGAACAGCGAACATCTCATTCCTTATAGCTTCCATGGCTGAGCCAAGAGAAGAACATATGGCAGAGGGTGGGGACCAGATAAGGTCTCAGGAAGCCTCACAGAGTGTGCACCACTTTGGGGGACTGGTCTGGGAGTCAGGGGCTGCTCGCTGGCTTAAGATGAGAAGTGGCACAATCCACCATGCCCAGTTACCCACGTCAGCATCTCTGAGTGGTCTTTCCCTGCACACCAAATACATGGACATCAAAATTACAACCTGAAACTTGCTTGATGAGCCAAGTTGGTAGCATGATACGTAATGGGTGGGGACGTGCCATGCTCAGAACTGGGATGGTGATGCTCACAAGGCTGCAGGGGCTCTCTGTGGGCTCAGCCTGCTCCCAGGTCTAAGAAGACTTTCTTTTTTCTATTCTCTTGCCTGACTCTCACCTTTGGTTCACGTAGTCATAAACTACCAGGGAATAGATTTCTGCTAAGATTCCAAAGAAATCTTTTGGTCCCTTTGGGATTACACCTCCGTCGCCTAGAGTACAGTTTCTTGGTTTCTCATCTACAGACAATTATTTGGTTTACTCTCAGCTTCCCAAAGGGAAACTCTTGCTCTGAGTCTCAGGGAAACACACTTGCTGCCTTCTTTCAGCCTCCCTTTCCCGCTTTTAAAGAACTGTTGAGAGAGCATAAGATGCCTGTAACATTCCCTGTGCTCAGCTCTGCATATCCAGCCACACCATCATGGGCAATGGGGTCCAATGCCAAGGTCCCCATGAGAACCTGGGTTGAATGACTGTGGGGATTCAAATCCCAACCGGATCCCACCTCCGAAGTGGGATTCTAAGAGTAGCAGCCTTGAATGAGGGAACTCTCCAGGGAGACTGGGAGTTCAGGCACCCAAGGGCCTGGGTCCTCAGAGACAGCAGCACTGGCAGCTGCTGGACTGATTGGTGCCACTCTGATGGGGTCAGTGGCTGACTCTCCCAGCTAATGCCAAAGCTCTGGCCCTATTGCTCTCTAAGAAAACCTGTGACTCAGAGTTGCAGAAATGATGTAGGAAGCATGTTCCAAGATGGTTATCGTTGTTGGATATGTTTGCCTCCTGACCTTGAGAGCAATGATAAAGCCTTGCTCACAACCTAGAGGTGGAAGAGAGAATGTAAAAGGGGAATAGGACAGTTGGCACTTACTTCCAGAGAGGAGAGTACAAGGCACTCCCCACTGAGGGCATCTTGTCCTTCTATGTCCAGGTGCCAAGGGGAGGGCATCAGCCTTCCAGAATCCTCTGAACACAAACCACTCACTGTGGGCAGGTGGGCAGCTAGGAGATGTTGGATGACACCTACAATTCTGCATATCCCATTTGCAGCCTACAGGCTTACAACTGGTGTCAATAGAAAAGGAGTGGCCTTCACCTTTAGGATGAGGATAGAGAGCTGGAGTCCCATGGCCTTTCCAATCCTACCCCAGCAACCACAAAATTATTTGTAGAGCACTTGTGACCTTCTGGGCAGTAGCCTAACCACCGGATGTAGGTAAGCTTATCTGGTCTTCAGAACAACACAAGGAGGTAACTCTTATTATCCCCATTTTTCAGAGGAAAGACCAAGGCTAGCAGGGTTAAGAAGTTCCTTGGCTCAAGGTCACACAGCTAGTCCATGGATGAAGCAGGATTTGGACCGGGATGGTCTTACACTTTCCTCTAGGCTGCACCATCAGCACCTGCAGGAGGGGGTCTGTGAAACACTGATTGTGTAAGATTTCCCAAACTTTCTAAGCTGCCTGTGCAGGTTATTTTGGTCTCTGCTGTCTGTGTCCCCACTGTGACGAGTTGAGAATAAAAAATCTTCAAACAAGAGGCGTCCATCTGCTTATCTTTACGGGCAGCAAGAAGAGAATCCTCTTGATCCCTGGGGCAAGGTGGGGGTTGGAGCATCTCAGGGGAGAAATTCTAGAGCATGTGGGGAATCAGGGAGGGGGAACCCTAAGCCAGACAGGAGGAGATGCCCCCAAGATGCTGAGGCTCCCACCGTGTGCCCAAAGACATGAAGAAAAAAATTTTATAGAAAGCGAACAGCCTCAGAGGCCAACTGATATGCAAGCGGCTCTGGCCCTCTCACAGAAATCAGCATGACATAGGCATAGGCCATTATTCTTTCTCCAAAATGCTGAATTATTTTTAGATTTTGACATCTTCTTTTGTTTGTTTTGGTACTGCCACACCTGGTTCTGATGTCATTTTTCATAAAGCCCCCATGGTTGTTTTAGTCCTGTTCACACCAATGTGAAGCTGGGCCAGGGGAAGCCACACTGGGTAATCCCTGGTGCTTTGGGGGCTCATCTCTCCTCATGCACTCAGTCTAATTGATGTGACCTCTGAGGGTCTGGGGAAGCAGGTTTAGCCCCTAATAACATAGCTACCTTGTGGGAAATTTAGCTTTAACCACACCCCACCCCCATAGGGTAATCTTTGGTGCTCTTGGAATGTGGACCACCTGATACTGATAATGGGCTTCCAACAATGCTTCCATGAGCCCCTCCCTGCAGCCTTCTCCCTGGTCCAGAATGGCAGGCACCTAGACTCCAAAATCATGCTGAGAGGTGGTGGGGGCTATCTAATGGACAGTTATATCTCTTTGGGCACATGGTGGGATGCTCAGCACCTTGGGAGCAGCTCCTCCTGTCTGGCTTAGGGCTCTCCATCTCTGACCCCCCAAAGGCTCTAGAATTGCTCCCCTGAAATGCTCCAATCACCACCTTGTCCCAAGGATCAGTTTCTCTTCTTGCTGCAGACAAGCAGATGGACTCCTCTTGTCCCTAGCCCCACCCACCAAATCTTAGCCAATTGTCTGAAATTTCCCAGAGTCCTTGCTTCTGAATGGCGCTAGCCACAGGGGGCCTGCTCTCAGAATTCTTTCTCGAGATTTCTGATTTCTCCTAGAGCATAGGGACTCAGATACGTGAAGGCAGAGCAGCGCAGAGACAAGGCAGCAGTAATCAAGCCAGGGCGACAAATCCTGGGACTGGTGCTGATCCCTGGGAATGCTCCCTTCTCCACCTAATCATCTCACTCTCTTGATCAGCACAGCCCCGTTAGGGATGCAAGCACTTCTTCAAAGTAGGAATGGTGTCTAGAGAGGGCAAGTTTGGAAATAGCCACTCAGCGGCTAAGGCTTTTTAAAATCTGATTCCGAGTTTCATTTCTGCCTGCACCTCCCCTGTGTTTTCCACTCCTCCTGTGCTCTGAGACTGAACTCATGAGGAGAGGTGACCCATGAGATAGAAAGAGAATAGGCTACATGGTCTGACAGGGATTACATTTATTTATGTACTCATCCATGAGGGCTGGGGTTTAGCTCAGTTTGTAGAGTGCTGCTCTTCATTCTCTGAGGTCCTAGGTTTGATCCCCAGCACCACATAAAATGGGAGAAAGATGTGGCAGTCCACTTCCAAAACAATCCTGAAATAATCAGCTACCAAAATCCCTATGAGGGTCGCTATGAGTCAGAGAGACTCCACTGCACCTGACAACTCACCAATAGCCTGGTGTCAGAGGAAAAGGCATCTCTCCTGTGGGCACAGCAGAATTCAAGAGCTGGACCATTGCTCTGTGCAGGGTCTCAGGCAGAATCAGGCCTGACCCAACCCTGACATCCATGTCTCAGGAGCTACGACTTTTCCTTGCACGGTTTCAGCCACGATTAAAAGAGTTAATATATGTACAAGTGCAGTGCATACAGCAGGTGCTCACTGTAGGAAAATGGTTTTGATTCATATGATTGTGAATCCTGAATACACTTGTACTTGTCCCTTGCTCTCACAGTTGCTTGGCCCTGAACAGCCGCCGCTGCTGTCCTAAGTTAACTGATACTTCCTCCAGGAAGCAACTCCTGATTTCCAAGCCAAATTAGACATCACACATGGAAATAGGTCCACATTATTCCCCTACTGAAAATCACCCATGATTCTCCATTGCCTAGAACGCAAAAATCTAATCTGCATAGGAGAACAATGAGGCTCTGCATGATGAACATTTGCCTCCAACCCTTCCGCCAGGCCCACCTTCACTTTACAATCCAACCACATGCATCTTCTGTGGCTTCCCGCATACGGCCAGCTCCCTTACACTTCCTTACTGCTGGGGCTGTGCTACCAAAACTAAAGCAGCTGAGTCAACTTGCACTGGGGTTTCTGGGACACAGGCATGTAAAATTCAGGGACTACATTTACCTACTCATCAATAGCTTGGTGTCAGAGGAAAAGGCATCTCTCCTGTGGGCAGAGCAGAATTCAAGAGCTGCACCATTGCTCTGTGCAGGGTCTCAGACAGAAGCAGACCTGACCCAACCCTGACATCACTTTCCAGCTATGTGACCTTGGCTGTGTTTCTGAACCCTTACTTCTCCATCTGGGGAGGGAAAAGATAATAACATCCCAAGGGTTATGAGGAGGAGTGCATGGCATATAACAGGTGCTCAATAAGTACTGTTACTAGAATTTCTAGAAATAGCAGGGAATGGTTCTCTGAAATACCATTGGACTACACGGAGCATTTGTGCTGGGTTTCATGTGCTGTCTGAAGAGACTGATCCAAGCACTTGGATAAACCTCTAGATCAGCATCAAAAGGTCAAGGTTATGCCTTCTAGTTTGACTCCTTCTGCCTTGAGTCCTCTCACTGGAAATGACAGTCTAGTCAGATACCTCCTTGGAATGAGGCATTTCTGCTCTCAGGGTACACACTCAGGAATTCAGCCTCTGGGACCTCGGATCTCCATGGCTTATTATATGATGTGTAGGTTATGGTAGTTGCCTGCAGCCATTGCACTGTGGCATCCGATCCTGTCAGATCTCAGAAGCTAAGCAGGGTCAGACCTGGTGAGTACTTGGATGGGAGACCACCTGGGAACACCAGGTCCTGTAGGCTTGGGAGAAGGACCCGGCAACCCACTCCTAACAATCAATCCACCATTGAAAACCCTATGAATAGCAGAGAAGTGCTTCTCTGACAATAGTGTTTTGCCTATTGTACATAGGATCACTATGAGTCAGACACGGACTTGATGGCACCTAACAACAACAACAACAAGGTTATGGTAGGAAAATATCCAAGAATCCAGAGACAATAGGACCTGGGCTATAATCATGGTCCTGTTGGTTACAAGCTGTGTGATGCTAAGTCACTTAGCCTTTCTGATCCTCAGATCCCTCATCTGAAGTATGGGGGGCACCTTCCTTACAACTAAGATATGAGAAGGAAAGTGTTTTTTAAACTATAAACTATGACTCAAGTCTAAGGTTCTGGCATTTGCTCCTTTTA
The DNA here is from genome assembly GCA_007922755.1 of Pedetes capensis. Lineage (NCBI taxonomy): Eukaryota > Metazoa > Chordata > Mammalia > Rodentia > Pedetidae > Pedetes > Pedetes capensis. Next base: position 64,852 of record VMDO01010192.1, on the reverse strand, counting down.
CCTGTTGGCATATCATATTATAGGTTAAAAATTCTCTTATCTACATTCTAAAATGCACAAATATGAAAAGCAACATTGTTCATAACTCATTTGGCTACCAAACTTGCCCTTAATGAATGTGGGTGTATTTACAGACTTATCCCATCTCTGGTGACTATTCCTATGTTTCACTGAAGGAGTAATGTGATTTGCTTGGCTGCCCCAGGCCCCTGCAAGACTGCCAAGTGGTATATGGGATATTATGAATTCCAAAATACATCTGACCCCACAAGTTTTGTTTCAGACATTATTATGAGCCTATATTCCAGGGATATATCCCAAGCTGTGGACATTTGGTACCACTCGCATGATTTTTACCATATCCACACCACAGGAATTATTATTTGCCCTACACATTTTTAATTGAGTCAATTTTAACTTTCTTTTCAAATTACTTTTTTGTAAATGCACAGTGAAACAAATGCCTAATTATACATGAATGCGTTTGTCCATGTGATACCCCAAATCACCCTGAAATAGTGGAACACACTGTGCACTTTCAGCCATGATGGTCTCAAGGCAGGACAATAGGTTGGCTCTGAAATCTCCAGGACACAAGGACATAGAGTTGCATCTGTGCATCTGAGCTCATCTCTGAGGGATCATAAATAGCCAGCAGCACAATTCCATCCAGTGCAGGGCACACGCCCGTGGTGAACAGGACACAGCATCTAACCACATCGGCTGTGAAATTCTGCTGAAAACCTACAAAATGGCCTGCAGAAGTGGCAGGTAATCCCAGCTTTGGAACAGCCCACCAGGAGGAGTTCTTTGACGGCCATTCTCATCTGAGTCCCACCTCCACCAGCAGGATGAGTGTTCCTGGTATAGTTAAAATGAAAATCCAGGTCCGTACAAATTGAGAACTTGCCCTGCAGTCTAGCACATCATAGGCAGAGCTGAGTAAATTCAGGTACCTGCCGTGACTCAGGGCTCTCTGCCATGTCAAGCCATAATCTTAATAGTTCAGGTCACTGCTTTGCCTCTGCCACTAGCCACTTCTGGTATCTACATTCACAGTTAACAACAACAACAACAACAACAACAAAAAAAAAACCTGCTGGGAACCCAGATTTTCAGAAAACCAGTCTAAGCACAGACTAAAACATGCCCCTGTGGCCCAGCTACTATCCTTCACCAGTTCTCTCTCTCTCTTGCCATACTTGGGGGTTGAACCCAGGGCCTCACACACGCTAGGCAAGTGTTCCACCATGGAGCCACGCTTCTAGCCACACTCCCTGCCACATCCCACCCTGGCTTCTCTTACTTGTTATTTTGAGATATTTTGAGACTGGGTCTTGCTAAGTTACACAGGCTGCCTCTGGCCTCTCACATCTACACTTCTCCTGCCTCTGCTTCCCAAGTTGCTGGGATAACACTTGGTGGCACAGGCCACCATGACCGGCTACAAGGTGTCTCTTCAAAGGCTCTGCAGTGTTTGTATGGGTCCAACAAGGTTTATACAGGTTTTGCAAATCTTCAAAATGGTCGAAGAATTTGCAACTGTTTTAGCATTTTCCCCAAAGTTAGGGGAATAGCTGTTGGTGAAAATGGAGCAAGGCCCAGATAATCTGTTTCAAACCCAAATACAACAGCATAATTTAGCCTTTGGGTAAGTTTGTTTGCTTGTTTGTTTGTTTTTAAACCACAATTGCTGGAGGAGTGAAGAATTCCCAGACTATAAAGGAAACACAGAAGTCTCTCTTTTTTTGAGGGGTGGGGCTGTTATTGTTTGGGGTGTTTTCTTTCTGTTTTTATCATAATTAGCCATTTTTGCTCCCAGTTTTTCTCTTTTATTTTCTCACGTGTAAGATCACGAAAAGGAAAAAAAATCCTGGTGGTCAGAAGACACGGGCCCTGAGTTCTGCTCTGATACTGCTATAGTTTGGCTCTTAAACCATCCTAACGGCCCATGTACTAAAGGCACGGTCCCTGCCTTGGTGCTATTGGGAGGGGGTGGGTGCTTTAAGAGGTGGGTCCTATTCCTAGGTCTTACAGTCATTGGGGCATGCCCTGAAGGGGATGATGGGACCTCGGTCTCATTCTTTCTTTTTTAATTCTTGGCTGAGAATAGATAGTTTATACTGCCATTGCCATCTAGCACCTCTGCCAGAGGCCCAAAGTCAGTGGGCTGCCTACAGAATCAGGGACCAAAACCTCTAAAACTGAGGAAAATAAGCCTTTTCACCTTATAAATTATCTCAAGGTATTTGTGACAGTAGTCAAAAGCTAACACACACAGATACTCTGGAGCCCTGTGCCCCAGTCACTATCTATCTCCCATAAATATCGAGGTGTGCTAAGGAGATGGCCCTCAATGTAGCATAGAAATCTAGGTGCTGGGGTCAAAAGGACCTATGTGTTCCTCCTAGCTCTGCCCCTTGGAGAAGTTGTTTGAATTTCTCTGAGCCTCACCTTCTGCACCTGCAAAGCCTTTTTCAAAGACATTGATGGAAATTAAAGGCCAAAATGGATGCAAAACTCTGAGCCCAGCCCCGGTGAAAAGTAAGAAGTACATAAATGGTAGCTGCTGCTCCTCTGCCAGTTCAGATAATCTGGGCCTTTGGACTATCCAGGTTAAACAGACATTTATAATGAATAACTTCTGCCTTTGATGATTATGGATTTATCACTCAGAACAGAACGACTGAGGAAATATTATGCAGCTGACAGATAAGCTCATCACGATTCAATTTCCATCTGCATGGATTTTCCTAGCTTTGAAGAACTACTCACAGGGTACCTTGAGAAAGAATCAGCTAGCATAACTTTAAATGTGGTCAGCTCTAAACAGTTGGCAGGAAAGGAAGCCAAAGAAAATGGGAATAAATAACATCAGTAAAAAATAATTATTTTAGTCTGCACCTTTGACTTCTAGATAGACCTTTTTTACTACCCAACTGTGCTTTTCTCACTTGAGTCCCCTAATGACCTCCTTTCTGTCGGCAGCCGTAGCCCTGTGGCATCTGATCCCATCAGATCTCAGAAGCTAAGCAGGGTCAGGCCTGGTTAGTACTTGGATGGGAGACCGTCTGGGAACACCAGATACTGTAGGCTTGGGAGATGGACCTGGCAATCCACTCCCAAAAATCAATCCACCATTGAAAACCCTATGAACAGCAGAGAAGCACTGACAATAGTGTTTCGCTTGTTGTATACAGGGTTGCTATGAGTTGGATACCGACTTAACGGTACCTAACAACAACAATGACCTCCTTTGGTCCCTCCTTTCCTGGAGAGAAACAGCCCAGAGTTAGGTAGCAAGAGCTTAGAGGAGACATGAGGAACCCAGGCTAGCATTTTATAAAACAGTGTTGCCTGACCAATTGTATCACGGTGACCTAAGTGGTTATAAAATGCAGATTGCCTGGCCCCAAATGAGACTATATAGGTGGTAGGGTTTGAAAACATGCATTTTTAAACAAGCTTCTTTGATGCCTCAAAACTTTGAAAAATCACTAACGTTAGCCCATGCTACCATCAAACAATAAATGCCACTTGTTGTTGTTGTTATTTTGCAGTCCTGCGGACTGAACTCAGGGCCTTGCACATGCTAGGCAAACACTCTACCACTGAGCTATACCCCCAGCCTGCTACATGTTATTCAAGCATCATCTCAGTAGGCTCTCTCCCTGTCAACAGTAGAAATTCATGGCCCAGGAGAAACAAAACACAACCCACCAACCATCCTAGTAGTTGTATAGCCAACTAATGGAAGCAAACACAAAGTAGAGGTCTACCATGGCAGGGGCGATCAGTCTGCCTGGAGACACAGGACGGCTGTCTAAAAGCTTTTCCCCAAAGGACAGCCTCACCTGCACATTTTCCACACCAACAAAATGGATGGAGGTTAGAGTCTAGTGGGTAGATGGGAAAAGGGAATGCAAGTAGATAGAATAGCACAAATAGAACAGAGGAGTAAAACACAAGTCATCCGAGGACTTGTGATGATTCTTTATATGACTGGAAGGCAGGGAGTGATATTTGGAGGGATAGCACAAACATTTCTTCTCAGCTGTGCAAAATTATACTCTTTCCTGAGAGAAGGAAAACATGAAAATGCATAAACATATCTCTAGTCTCTACTATGACTTGATGGTTTATTCCTTTTCCTGACTTTCAAACTCACATGCATCCTGCACTAAATCCCAAGTAGATGCTAAATATAGTCAAGTCCTGCTCATTTCCTCTGCAAAGTCAGTCTTTTCAGTTGTGATTTATATTCAGACTGTGACTGAGTTAATTTAGTTAACTTCAGTCAAACCAGAAGTTTCTTTATCCATAAAATTTCTATTCTTATTCCTATGACATATTCTTATAACAAATTTTCTTATATGCTCTTGGATTAAACTTTTAATTGGGTATATTCTACTCATTTATTGTTATGTAACAAAACATCTCAGAACTCAATGGCCTAAAACTCTGTTTATATTTACTCACTATGTAGCTGGACAAGGCTCTGGCTAATCTTGGTGGTGGTAACTCATTGGCTGATTCAGCAGTGGGGTGGCTGGGGACCAGGCTGAGAGAGATGCTGGGATGACAGGGCTTTTCCTCAGACCTCTTCACGTGCTCCCTCTAGCAGTTATCTTTTTATATCACACCTCGGGACACTCAAGAGCACCAAAGTAGAAGCTTCTAGGACTTTTTAAGATCCAGAACTGGCACAGCACCATTTCCGCTGCATTCCATCAGGAAAAGAAAGTCATGAGCCTAGACCCAATTCATTTACAGGAAGGAAAATATACAGAGGTGTTAATACCAAGGGGTATTATCAGGGCCACCAATAAAGCAAACCGCAATAATTTACTCTCTGGCCCCCAAAGGCTCATAGCTTTCCATATGCAAAATATTCACTCTCTCCCAAGACCCCTAAGAGTGTCATCCTATTACAGCAGCAGTCTTAGGCTCAAGGTCTGGGATCCTGTCAACTGAATCAGGTCCAGGTGGGGATGAGGCTTCTCATGTATATTTCCTCTAGATGTGAATACCCATGAACTAAAGAGACAATTTGTTTCTCCCTACATACACCAGTGAGAAAAGCACAGGAGAATCACAATAAACATTCTCATCAAAAAGGAGAGAATGGAAGGCATGCAGTAGCTGCTGGTCCATAGCCATTCTGAAATCCCACCAGGTATATATCAGCGGTTCCTTCTGTTGTAGGTACAGTTATGCTCTCTAGAAGTGGTTTGCTGTGGTTCTTGTCTGTCTTCTGAGTATTCTTTTTCTCACAAGAAATGGTCTACTTCTGTAGCTGAATAGCTTCTTCATCATGTTCTCTGCATTTGGAAAGTCTAGGGGCCACTTTTCTTTATGAACTGTTTGTCCCTTTTAGTCCAACTCTGTTTCTAGTAGTATGGTGCTCTTCAAACTTATGTGGGATTCTCATAAATCTTGCTAGGTTCTGTGTTAGTTAGCCTTTGCATCTTCATGGCAAAATATCTGAAAGAAACAACTTATGGGAGGAAAGGTTTATTTTGGCTCATAGTTATAGGGTTGCAGTCCACAGAAGTGAGGAAGGCATGGCAGCAGAACAGCTAGCCCCAAGGCCTGTGGTGGAGGACTTCACATCATGGCAATTAGGAAACAGACTGAGAATCAGAACTGAGGGCCCATATAAAGACATCCAAAGGCCCACTCCCAGTGGCCTACTTCCACTAGCCATGTCCTACCTCCCAAAGTTCTACAGCCTCCCAGAACAGCTCCACCAGATGGGGACCAATCATTCAAACACATGACCTTTGGGGACATTTCAGATTCAAACCATAAGAGGTTTCATTTCATTAGATAAGAGTCTTACAAATCGCTTTGTGATAGGTCCCTCTATACTTTGGACTATCAGCATATTATGGGAAGACACACTTTCCATTCTTAGAAGCACTTCTGCCTAGAAGGTTCAACCTTGGATCTTTCTGGTATCTTAACAAATTGTCTTATAGTCCACCCTTGAGTTGATATTGACCCAGACAGATATCTCATTTTACTGACAGCACTCTAGGTATGATCTTTTCAACAAGGCCAAATTTGGGAACATTTTGCAGGCTGGAAAATCTGGAGATGAGAAAGACTTTTATTTGCCAACTCAGTAAGACTAAAGTTGGAAAGTTTTCTGCATTGATACTTCCATTTTTTATCCTTTTCTCTGTTTGTATCTTATCACATACAACTAAAAGCCAGTTGGCACTTTCAACATTCTGTCTGGAAATAGTCACTTAGTCAGAGCTCCAAGTTTGTTAGACATATTTTCTATCATCCACATTCAACATGTTGCCAAGATTTCAACCACTATACACCACAGGTGGTCTTCTCTCTAGACTCTCCATTCCTCACTGTCCTTTCACCTTTCAGCCTCATGGAGCCTCCTCCAGCTTCTGCCTATGACCCAGTCCAAAAGCCAAGGCCAGCTGGGCACACTGGCACAAGGCTGTAATCCCAGCAACTTGGGAGGTGGAGGCAGAAGGATCACAAGTTTGAGGCGAGAGGCAGCCTGTGTAACTTAGCAAGACCCTAACTCAAAATTAAATAAGTAAATAAATAGCCAAGACAAATAGCCAAGACAAAGCTTTATGGCTTTGTCATGGCAGTAGCCCACATCCACATCCTATCATCTGGTTTAGTTAGCTATTTGTGCCTAACAGAACACCCCAACATTTAGTGGCTTAAAATGACCATCTTGTGTTTTTCTCACATTTGTGAAATCTGGCTTGGGAACAAATTGAGCAATTCTTCTGCTGGTCTTGGCCGTGGTCAGCCATTCATGTGGCTGCCAAGGGAGGAAAGGAATCAGGCTTGGATTGAGTGAGGCCAAAGCTGTTGCAATGGATGACCCCCAAAGACATGAGCTCCATGAGATTAAGTATCTCCTCTTAACCAATGCTGAAGAATCCAATGGACTGTGGCCAGTCTTATTTCACATGAGAAAGGAGGTGTGTCTGAAGTTTTCCATAAAATGAAAGTCCCCATTTTCACTGGAATAGGATGTTTTGTGTTATTTTAACAGCTAGCCCTATGAAAAGGTCACTTCTATGCAATATCTCATTCTATTCAAACAAATTTGTGACAAAATAATAATTATTTACATATGAGTGAAATGACTTGCCTAGGGTCAAACAGCTAGTGAAGAGACGGCCTAGAATGCACATTTAAATATCATTCCAGTGATAATACAGGCGTTTCATAGGACTTTATCAGCTTTTAAAACTACATTAGAAAATACTGGGAGGATCTAAATCATTGCACATCAGTGCACTAATTTTAGGGGTAGCAATGGCACAACAAACAACTTCAAAACAAGGTATTTGATCTGCTTTTTCTTTTGGTTGGCACTTATTGTTCATCAAAGATGTGTTGGATCAACTGAGAATTCAATACTTAAAACAAAATAATTAAATCACACTATAAATACCCCAATAGAGAGGAAGTGGAATGTTTTCTAGTTCCCATTACTTCTAAGCATAAAAATATTCCCTAGGGTCCATTTTTTTCAAACATTTTACTACCAAGCTGAAGGGAAGATAAAGTATCCTAAACATTACTATCCTCACCGCAACCCATTACTAGGCACCTTCTAAATGCCACTCATTTCCTTAGGAACTCCACACATAAAATCTCAATCTTTCCAACCCTCTAAAAGAAGTAGTATTGCCCTTATTTTATAAGCAGGCGTACTCTCAGAGCTCAAAGACATTAAGTCTCACATGTAAATTTGCATTGCTAAGAATTGATCAACCTAAAGTTGTTTGACTCCAAATGACAAATACTACTAGCATGACTTCAAGCTAGGCAAGGTGGCTCATGCCTGTAATCCCAGCAGTCAGGAAACTGAGACAAGAGGATCCACAAGAGTTCAAGGCCAGCCTGGGCTACATAGTGAGTTCCAGGTCAGCCTGAGCTACATAGCAAGAACTTGTCAAAACAAACCAAACAAATAAAAAGCATGGCTTCAGAAAAGCAAGAGACTTCAGCTTCCTACATAACTGAATGCCAAGATGATCAGTAGCAATCATTCCCCTCAGATACTCAGAGGTACACTTACAGACTATTGAAGAGGGGTAAATAGTTTAAATCTATCCATTTACTTTCAATGAGTATATAATTCTCTCATCAGGCCTTTAGAAGTTCAAGATTTATACTGATGCTACTTTAAAAAGTCATGGGTTTCTCCCTGAAGGGTCAAAATGTTTTTTACTGAAATGATTAAATGATCAATTTCTCTGGAGAGAGGTAAATTCCCAAGGGGACACAGCAAGTGCCAAGTTCCTTCACAGAAAGAGGGATATATAATATATCATCACCATGAATACCAAGGACACGATAAATGAATTAGGAATAGCTTTGCATTTTAGGAGCACAGTGTGGAGGCAGGGTACACCAATGTAAAACGATGTATTAGAAGTATCCACAGAGCATCATGCCATCGTGGAGAACTTAACACTATTGTTGTTGTTAGGTGCCGTTGAGTCGGTATCCAATTCATAGCGACCCTCATAGGGTTTTCAATGGCTGAGTGCTTCAGGATTGCCTTGGGAGTGGATTGCCAGGCCCTTCTCCCATTTTTGTGGTGCTGGGAATTGAACTCGGGGCCTCAGAGACTGCAGCGCAGCGCTCTACCCACTGAGCTAAATCCCAGCCCAAATTAAAACTAAACTGATGTCTTGCCCTCTGAGATTGCCTTCTATATTTCACTTATGCTTTTCTTGAATTGAAATAACTTGACGTTTTTACTTAAAAGGTTATTTTACATTAAGTCTTGCTGCAAAGTAAAGATAATACAAACAGTGTCAGGATGATCTCATTGCCAATGTTAAATTACATAAAAAGCAAAAAGTACAATATGATGCATTGCAAGAACTTGATATAAATACTGTGAACTATGAGATAGTTACTTAGAATTACAGAATTCTGGAGTTTGCAGAGAAGCCAGAGACTTTCAATCTCTCTGCTAACATGATCCTTATGGGAAGGGGAATATCTCATGATTGTGGGGACCCACCTCCCTCATCAGCTGATTCATTGCCAGACTCTAAACACATAACAGTAGGAGTGGGTACAGAAAATACTTGTTCTGATTTGCATTTAGAATTCTCAAGTTTTTCAGAGACAAAGAGAAAGGCTGATCTTAGTCAGTTAATCTATTTATTAGCTTCTGAGTGGGAAGAATATTGCAGGAAGATGTAATTATAAAACCTGAATGTAGCCAGCATCCAGCCTAGAGCTTTCAGCCTGTTTATAAAACATGCCAACTATCAGATGGCTTGCAAAGGGTAATGTGTTAATAGGAGATAGGCAAAACACTGGCTGTAGTTTCTAGAGGAAAGACTAAGGAATTTGGACTCAGCTCTCAGCAGAGCTGCTCTGCAACATTCTTTTCCTCTCAAAATTCAAGACCTCAGAAATACAAAGACCTTGAAATAAATGAGGAAAGGTTATTTTAAATATTTCCAGCATTGTTCTTATAATATCTTTCATTTTCCACATCAAGAAATATAAACAATAAAAGCATGCTACCAAACACAGGAATATTTATTTTGTAAATTAACCCCTACTAAACTACCCACCCCTCTATTACACCTAACATAGACTACCTGCAGATGTCTAAACAAAGAGGAACATGAAGAAGATAGGAGAAAAGGATCTTAGAATTTGCAATCAGAAGAGCTGTATTTAAATAAAGGTCTGGCTACATAAACAGCTATTCTACTCTTTTCATCTATAAAACTGGAGGTATAATTGCCCTTACCTATTTGGCTATAAAAATGTTATTGTTAAGATACTCTGATAGCTCATTGATAACTGTCCTTTCTTTTACCTGTTCTGGAGATTAGGATTTTAAATGCTTTGAAAGGTCTATTTTCTATTCTACCACTACACTCATGTATCTTGCTCTTTAGTTTGTTTGACCTTCCTTTTATTTCTCTTATCATCCAGGAAAAATGCACTACACACTACACAGAGGGCAAAGTCTATGACAGGTGCAAGGAATACGCAAAGATGAGTAAGCTCTAATTTCTTCTTTCCAGGAACATATAGTAGATTTCTCAGTCTTGGTACTATTGACTACTTGGGGCCAGATAATGCTTTGTAATGGAGGGCTGTCCTGTTACAGATGTTTGGCAGCATCCCTGGCCTCGACCTATTAGACATGGGTAGCATCCTCTCCATCCCAAGCTGTGAGTCAAAACTGTCTCCAGACATTGTCAAATGTCCTCTGGGGAGAGGACAAAATCATCCCCAGCCTGAAAACTACTGATATAGTAGTAGCTTTCTGTAGATCAATGTTCCCCCAAGGATCAACTAAAAAAGCCAAGTTTTAAAAATCTGTTCGAAGGCATTGTGGAGCCTGTAAACAACTAGGATTTAATGAGACAAAAACTAGAAAACTGACAACTTCAGAGACACAAAACAACTTTTCACAGCTACTTTTCTCCTTAGAGCATTTGCCAATTCTGGGCATGAGATAAGGAGCTGAGGATCCAAATGGCAAGTGCTAGTACACTTCCCAAGGAGCAGAAAAAGCAGGAAGCTTTGGAGAAGTTTCATGGAGCTAGGGGGAAAAAAAAAAAAATCAAGGGACCAAGAACCTGGCAGGAAAAGAAGCAGAAAACTGATCTGGACATTCCTCGCCAGTTTTCCACTGAAGAAATTTGCCAAATTCTGAAGCCGTTTGAGACAGGAGGCTAAGAAATTAGGCATGAAAAAAAGCCTCTGAAAAGCAGAGCAAAGTTTAGGCCACCTCATGGTGAAAAAGAGACAAAGATTGATGCCCAGAATCAACTAGCAGCAGGAGTTGGACCACTGGAAGCAAGGATAACCAATGTGAGATGGAGTCATTCAAAATGATGTTGTTGTTAGATGCCATGCAGCCGGTCCCACACACAGCAACCCTAAGAGGGTTTTCAATGGCTGATTGTTTGGGATTGCTTATAGGAGTGGATTGCCATGTCCTTCTCCCATTTTTGCAGCGCTGGGAATTGAACCTGGGTCCTCAAAGAGTGTGGAATAGAATAAATTATCACCATCAAGGATAAAAAGGGGAAAATTAAATAATAATAATAGAAAAAGCACTATAAATAAATACATGCCAATAAACCTGAAATTTGTGATGAAATGGACACATTCCTGGAAAAATACAAATTACCAACTCTAAAAAAACATGAATAATCATATATTGATAGAACAAAGTATTTAATTAATAATATTCCCACAGAAATCTCCAGGCTTGGAGGGCCTCTGCGATGAATTCTTCCAAACATCAATCATAGGGAAGGAAAAACAACAACAACAAAAACCTCTTCCAAAAAAACAGAAAGAAGGCACATTGAACAACTCATTTTATGAGGTCAGCATTCCTTGAAATCAATACCTGACAAGTATACCACAAGAAAAGGAAAATCACAGGCCAGTCTTTCTCATGAGCACAACTGCAAAAATCCTGGAAAAAGTTTTAGCAAATTGAATCTAATAATATATAAAAGGAATAAATAGTTTTCACATCAGGAATGCAAATGTATTTTTACATTTAAAAATGGTATTAATATAACTTACCACATTAACAATTAAAAAAGAGAAATGTCATTTGATTACTCAGTAAAGAAAAAGCATTTTATTCAACAGTCATTTATGATTAAAAATAAATCCTTAATAAAATAAGGCACTTCTTAATCTGAAAAGAGGTATCTATCTATATGTTTAAAAAAGACCTACAGAAAATACTACACTTAGCGGTAAAATATTAAAAGTTTCCACTAAGATGCCCCTGCCCCCAAAATAGAATGCCCATTACCAATGCTGTATTTTCAGTTAAGAAAAGGAAATAAAAGGGCTCAGCATTAGAAAAGATGAAATCAAACTATCACAATTAGGCAGTTACATGATTGTGTATATGGAAAATAAAGAATGTACAGATAAACTATTTGTTATAATAAGTAAATTTAGCAAAGTTGTTGTACACAAAGTTGACATAAAAATTGTAGTTTTTAATATAGAAGCAATAAACAAAAAATAAATACTATTTATAATAAAAAATAACTAGAAATAAATCTAGAAATCTAGTTTTCTAAACTAAAAATTTTTTTTAATTACTGAAATTGAAGATAATCCAAATAGCAGAAAGAATAAATTATGCTCATTGAATAGAAGGCTCAATATTGTAAATATGTCAAGTCTCATTTCCTCTTTAGAGACAGAATGAAATATAATAATGATTGATGATGATGATGATGATGATGATGATGATGATGATGAATGTTTTTGTTTTTTAACTTGGTGGAGGTAGGCTGGGTATCAGCAACCTGATTTTAAATTTTATGTAGAAGCCGGGTGAGGTGCCACATGCCTATAATCCCAGTGACTCAGGAAGTGGAGACTGGAGGATCGCAAGTTCAAGACCAGAGGCAGTCTGTGTAACTTACCAAGACACTGTCTCAAAAAAGTAAAAAATATGGGCTGAGGGTGCAGCTCAGTGGTACAGCACTTGCAAAGCATGCAAGCACAAGACCCTGGGTTAAACAAAAAAAAAAAAAAAAAAAAAAAAAAAAAAAAAAAAAAAAAAAAAAAAAAAAAAAAAAAAAAAAAAAAAAAAAAAAGTTGAATACAAAGGGCCCAGAGGAGCACAAGCAACCTAAACAAAAGTGATAGACTTATAAACTACAAGATCTCAAAGTACATTAAGACATTAAGTGGTTACACCAATTGGTACAAATATAGCTAAACTGACCAATGGAAAAGATTAGAGAATCCAGAAAAAAAAATCAACATATATACCGTATCAGTTTTCTACTGCTGCTATAACAAAGTATTACAAATTTATTACCCTTAAACAACACAAATGTGTTAGCTCACAGGTTTGTAGTTCAGAAGCCTCACAGGCTTGGCTGGTTTCTCAGCACTGAGGCACCAAAGGCCAAAAACAAGGTTTATTACCAGTGCCTTGTTTCTTTCTGTAGGCTCTAGGGAAGGACCCACTTCCCTCCTCTTCCAGATAGTTGAATTCATTTCCTTGTCATAGGACTGAGCCTGTTTCATTCCTAGCTGCCAGCTGAAGGCTAGTAGCATGTAGTGGATGCCCACACTCCATGGCTCATGGTCCCTTTCCTCCATCTTCAAATTCAGTGAATTGACTCCCTCTCATGTTTCAGGCCCTGCTGCACCACCGCAACTAACTTTCTGTCTTCTTCTTTTGCTTTGATAATACTCAATCTATCATTAGGTCCATGACTTTAATTCTACCTGCAAGACTGTGTTATGTAACATGTTCACAAGTTTCAGGGATTAAGGCATGGACATCTTTGGGGGGTGTCATTCTGCCTACTACATATATAGACACTTGATTATATAATTTTGACTATTTCAAAATTGACACTGTACATCCATTGGGAAGGATAGTTGTCTTGATAATTGTACTAAATCAATGAGTATCTTTATGAAAATGTATTTTTACTTTTTCCCTAGGCCATACATAAGACTCACTTCCAGATGAATTATATATCTAAATATTAAAGGTAAAACAATAGAGCTTTTGGAAAAAATATTATACAACATATTCACGTTCTTAGCATAGGAAACTAGTTACATAAGACACAAAAAGTAATATCATAGAGAGGAAAAGATAAACTTGACATCCTTAAAATTAAGGGGTTGTTTTCACTAAAAGACATTAAGATAATGAGAAGGAAAAAGGAGAGTAAATAAGAAGGCAAGCCATGAAGTCTACTTGGCCTAATATTGGAATATAATCAGCTTCCCTTGTTAGTGTTTGCAAGCTTGCTGACAAGTTCCTTTAGTTTTTGTTTGAATATAGCTTTTTTTCACCTCCATTTTTGAAGTATCTTTTTGCTTGGTATAGATTTCTCAATTGGCAGTTAGTTTCTGTAAGCACTTATTACATTGGCATTTTGGTTCTATTGTTTCTGTGGGAGAAGTCAGCTGTTAGTCCTATCATTGCTTCTTTGAAAATTACTTCGTTTTCTCTCTCCTTAGATGTCTTTAAGATGTTTTGTATTTACTTTCAGTTGGTTTATTATGATATGTCTAAGTGTGATTTTATTTTTGTTTGTCCTGTTTGTTTCCTGAGCTTGGTTAAAAGTTAATTCTGCCTCATTTTCTCTTTTAAGATTTCAATCTCATTTTTAAAAGTCTTCATTGTATTCCTCCAAATATGCCTCCAAATCTCTTGCCTCATTATTTTCTTCTCATGCTTTTTATATTGACCTCTTACAATTCACTAGTCCTATCTTTCACCATGCAAAAAACCACTATTACATCCATGTAATGTGTTCTTAATTCCAGATAGTTTTCAGTTCTAGAATACCCATTTAATTTTTATAATTTTCTGATGAAAGTCATTTTATCCACAAATTTTGGAAACATATTAGCCATAGTTATTTTAGAGTTCTTGTCAGCTAATCTATTATCTGGAGCCTGTGTGGGTCTGTTTCTTGTGTTGTCTTTCTTAGTCTTTTGGCATGTCTTGAAATCTTTAATTTCCAGGTGTTACATACAAAGAGGTTGCTGGCCTCTGGTGATACCTTCCTCCTGAGTGTCTCAACTTTCCTTTCGCTATAATAGTGATCACCTTAAACCTGCCAGAAGTCATGACATTCAAGGCACAGCTGCAAATCTTGGTATAAGGCTCATCCTACTTTTGCTTTGTCCCTGGCCCTCAGAGTTTTCTAATGATCACCTAGGTATTCTCCAGACCTCCTCCTGCCAATAGCTCCTGAACCTTAATCTTTGTTTTATGAAGCCTTCTGCTATTTTCTGCTCTGAATACCTCCACAATTTAGCAGATTTTCTGAGATGAAATCATGCATACTTAAGGCTCTCTCATATCTGGACAAAAAGTTCTTGGTTTCTGTCCCCTAGCGGCGAGCTTTTAAAAGTATAGAACCAAAATCACTAGCCTCCTGTCTGCCACTAAAATTGATAGCTTCCAAACTAAAAGCAGCCATAGAAGACAGCTCACCTCTAAAATGTTCACTCCTCTTTGGAGTCTTGCCTATCTAGATTTCTATTGCCTTCAAATAGATACGCTATATATTTTACCCACCTTTCCTGCTGGGAGATAGAGGAGTGGATCTTACCATCGTTAGGAACTAGTGGCAGTTAAATTACTCATTATATCCCTGTTTGAATGGAAATTGTTATTGCATACTGGATGTGTTGCAGCAGATACTTTATCACAGATCATCTAACACCAAGGAGCCACCTTAAGACCTTATAGGCAGACTTGTGCATTTCCAGAGGCAAATGCAATCAGTGCATGGATATTTGAGTCTAATATCTCGGATGGGTGTCTTTCACATTAGGAAGAAGGTAAGGCATGAATACTTGGTAGCAAATGTAGTAGACTGTGATAGACAGCTAACTGTCCCTCAAGATGTCCTTCTCTTCTTCCAGTTTTTGCTATACACTTGGCCATACACAATGGAGACATCTCAAGCTTCTCTCTTAGCTCAGTATGTTCATGTGATGGAAGTGTGACAGATGTGTTATGTGGCAATTTAAAAATTGTTTCAAGCCGTTTAACTTTCTTTGTAGTTCCTGTGTCCTGGGAGGAGTGTGGGCGTGATGGCTGAACTAAAGCAACCATTTTAGATTATGAAGTGATGTTGAGGATGAAAGATGTACATGATGAAGCAGGATAGGAATCTTGGCCTCGAACAATTTTCTGAAGCATATCCCCTATACTGGCTCTGGACAACATGAGAAATAAAGTTCTATCTTGGTGCCAGCTACTGGTACTTTGGAGTTGTTACTTGCAGCTAAAGCTAATTAAGAAAGTTGAGGACCTCAGTTCTCAAAGTGTGGAGGTATGGTCTGCAGACTTTAGTTTTTGTAGGGAATTTGTGAGATCAAAATATTTTCATAATACGTTAAGGAATTATTACCTTTTTCAATAGTAGCATATTCACTGACGGTGCAAAAGTGATGTGCACCTGTAGTTCCAGCTATGTAGGAGGCTGAGGCCTTGAGCCCAAGAGTTTGAGGTTAGCCTGGGCAACATACCAAGAAAAGAAAAGAAAAAGAGAAGAGAAGAGAAAGGTGAAGAGAATACAGAAAAGGAAGGAAGAAAGGAGGGAAAATAGAAGGAAGGAAGGAAGGGAGGGAAGGAGGGAGGGAGGCAGAGAAAAAGGAGAAAAGGAAAAGGGAAAAGCAATGGTAGAACAAAGCACCAGCACCTCAGAAACAATCAGGGCACTAGTATTGTACTCTTCATTGCCATATGTTTGCAGCTGGAGTTACAAAGGTTTGAATGTTCTTAAAAAAAAGACAGTAAAAATTATTTTAAATCTTGACTCAAATATTCTATATGGAAAAACAAGAAATGAACACAATGGACTTCGTCTGGCGATAGTAAAACATGGCAGTTATCTTTAGGGAAAGCAACTTTGAGAGTGTTTTGAGTTGTGAGATAAACTAACCTATTCAGATGTGGGTATTTGACAGACATTTTCTCAAACATGATAAGAGTGAACTGCTAGGGAAAGGAAAACTAATGGTATTTGTTGTCAATGGTAACTATTTAAACTTTCAAGTGAAAAGCAGAATCTTAGGAAATGTGCATCTGCCATCTGAACTTGACAGTGTCACAATATTTAAAAGCCTTCTTTTTATGAGATTGCCAGTGACAGCAAACATTTTAAAAATATTGTAGGATGAAGTGTATTAACATTTTCAAGATCTCCATAACTCAATGTGTCAGTAGCATCCATATATTGAATGAATGTGTCACAAAATCATGCAAGGGAAAAAGTTGCAAAGTATAAAACAGAACAATGAATGCTAATGTAACTCAATGCAACATTTCGTTGGTATGGTTTCAGATTCTACCTTGCAACTAACAAACTACTACTTGTTTCGCTTTAGGTCAGAAATTCACAAAAAAGCTTAAAAATACTCCTTCCTTTTAAAACAATAGATTTCTATGAGGCTGAATTTTCTTCATTTACTCCAAACAAAACAACATGTCAAACCAATGGAATGTAGAATCAGATATAAGATTCCAGCAAGCTTCCATTATGCCAGATTTTAAAACATTCACAAAGATGTAAAACAATACTATTCTTCTATTTTTTGAGAAATAATTTTCACAAAATATGTATTTATGTTAACAAGGAATTGGTTTATGATTATTTTAAGTAAATTAGTAAATGTTTTTTGTATTTTCTGTTTTCATTTCTAATATACTACATATTTATGGAATCATCATACACAAAATTTCCTTGGTGATCTTAATATCTTTCCAGAGAGTAAAAGTGTTGCGAGGACAAAAAGTTTAAAAATCTTGGGCTTATGATACTGAATTTGAAACATAATCACAAAGTTGTTGTCCTGTGAGAACATGAGAGAAGTATAAGCAGCATAGAACCGGCCCAGGGCTGGGGAAATAATGCCATGTTAATAAAAGAGAGAGGGCAGAGAAAGGCTAAAAGCTACAGACCAAGACACTTGATATTAACCCTCAAGGAAAAAGAACAGGTCACATAAAAGTAAGGTGGTAACCATTAGCTTCCAACACAGAATAAATCATGTCAAACGAAGAGTTATGTGTTTCCTTGGTAAATGGCTAAAAAGGAGATGTATGTACATATATTTCCCATTATGCATGTGATTATCTGTTACAAAACCATGGTCCAGAAAACTGTCCATAGGGTAACCCAATCTGCCTGAAGCCAAACCCTATAAAGGTCAGAAGTGATACACAATGTAACATAGGAAGGAAAACAGTTTTATAGATCTGATACAGAATGGGCTAAAAGTCAAGTCAGATTTCAAGTACATAGAGAGAAAATCATAGTGATGTGGGTGGCAATGATCACTCATCAAAGAGTAGCCACTGAGTATCTACCCTGTGCCAGGCGGCTGTTAAGAGCACTGAAAGCAGAGAAGTGAGCAAGATAGATGGGATCTTATCCTTTGTGGAGCTGACACCTACAGCTCAACCAGATCTTCTTATGAAATGTGGGCTCTTCACCTGAGTCAACATGGAAGGACAGCGAAAGCTGTTAACAACAAAAGACTGAACTAAATTAATTTAGATCCATTCTCCTCCTTCCAAGTAGGGGTGGGAGGAAAAAATGAGAAAATTTTTGTTTCATATGCCTTTAAGATAACAGCATAGGACATAAGATGCATTCTAAAGACTATTGCCATCAGTCTGAGGTTGAGGAAAAGAAGACAAGATAAAGAAGACAAGAAACACCCATGAGACATGTTGTTAGGTGCCATCGAGCTGGGTCTGATTCATGGCAATCCTCATAGGGCTTTCAATGGCTGATTGTTTCAGGATTGCTTTGGGAGTGGATTGTCACATCCTTCTCCTGTTTTGGTGGTGCTGGGGATTGAACCCAGATCCTCAGAGAGTGCAGAACAGCACTCTATCAACTGAGCTAAACCCCAGCCCCAGATGAGACATAAAGGAACAAAAAGCAGAAGAATCAATAGCTACAGGGAATGGTGGATGCTGGTGGGGCTGCTGTACAAGGAAAAATTTTATTTCTAGTTAGGGCATCTCATGGTCTATTTAGTTATTTGTTTGATTACTGTTAACTACCTCTTTTAAACCTCATTTATGTCTAATATCTATGTGAGTGCTTTATAAATGATAAGTCACTACACAAATGTAAAGCTTTCATATAATTGGTAAACATCAAGTTTTTACTCAATTTCACAATTCTCACAGACAATTGGGTTGAGGTTTAACTCAGTTGGTAAAGTGCCACTCTGCCCTGAGGCCCTGGGTTTGATTCTCAAAACCCGAAAAGTGGGAGAACCACCTGGCAGCCCACTCCCAAAACAATCCCAAAACAGTCAGCCACCAAAAGCCCTATGAGGGTCTATGAGTTGGACCCAACTTGTCAGCACTTAACAGTAACAACACAGAAAATTGCTTTACCTTACTATTTTTTGGGGGGTGGGGTTCCCATATTTTCCCAAAAACAGTTCCTTTAATTCTTCAGTCATCACTCTCACATTTCATTCACTTAAACAAAGCTTGACTTGCAATTATCACAAACTTACATAAACATATCCATAGCATTCATGTTTGATGTCACAAAATTTCATATGAACACCTATACAAAATACTTTTCATATAACTGTTGGCAAAATTTTAAGATCAGAGACGCCCAAAATCTTGAAACCTCACAACCGAAATGTTACATGTCCCTGCTTTAATTACTACTCCATTTCTAAAAGAGAGGAAAAAAAAAAAAAAAAAGCACTATAGTTGGTGTTAGTCATAACTCATACACCAATAGCATTCATTGCTTTGGTAAAAATAAGTGATCTGTTAGTAAGGTTTCATTATGAGAAAACAACAACCCTAAATTATTTGCTGATAAATTATCCATAGACTTTGAATTCCAAGATCACTTCCCCATGCTTCTGGACCATTCCTTCTACTGCTATCAGTAATATCCAGGGCATATCCAGGGCAAGTTAATCTTAACATTTAAGTATTAATCTTTAGGCTTAATCCAGATATTAGTGATATGAAACAAACATTTTATAATGCATTCCAAAGTGAGATGCTGTATTATTTCATGTGTCTGAGATTTGCTTACCATCCATTTTCTACAACATAGCATGATACCATCTCTTCACAGATACCTGTATTATTTCTTCTCTCATTGTTTCAGGTCTTCCCCGACCATCCCTATCTATGACCACTGGTATTTCCTAACCCTCTTATTTCATTTATCACCACAGAATTTACCACCATCTGACATAAAAAATATTTAAGTATATATGTGCTTGTGTTCCTGCTTCATGAAAATAAGGATATTAGTACCTTTGACAGTTTCCAGCACATGATATGCAATCAAAACACAGAATTCATTAAATAAATCTTGATATTGTAAGTACAATTCCCCTAGATTATAGATAAGAAAATGACTCCTTGAATATGGAGGTAAAAAGGCAGAGAACAGATATAACAAGGTCCATGCAACTGATGTCTCTACTGCACAGTAGCTAAGAATACAGGCTTTACACATGGACAAAGCTGGATTCTACCCACTTATTAGTAGTGACATCACAGGCAAAATAACCTCTCCATGCCTCAATTTACCCATGATAAATTAGGGATAATAATATGCCCAACACTGTTGTTGTGATTAAATGTGGTAATATGTGTGAAATACTACAGTATATTGCAACAAATAAGTGTTTAATAAAAGGGACCTAATACTGTTACTGGGGTTGGGGTTTAGTTCAGTTGGCAGAGTGCCGCACCACAAAAACGGGAGAAGTATGTGGCAGTCCACTCCTGAAACAATCAGCCACTGAAAACTCTGAGGGTCACTATGTGTTGGACATGACTCGAGGGCACCTAACAACAACAATACTGTTATTACTATCATTATCATCACTTCACTCAGGCCCACAGTATATTTTCTAATATTCTCTAAATGGTTTCTGGTAAGACTGGGTATCTACCAAGTTCATATAACTGAGAAAGAAGCAGCTTAATGACAACAGTTGCCAGAAGAGCAGTAAACAAAAAAGAAAGAAAAAGAAAGAAAGAAAGAAAAGGAAAAACTATTAAAACTAGATTCCCAAGGTACCATATTCCCAAGGTACCATATTATAGTACAATAATGATGTCTAAGAAGGGGATGATAAGGTCACTAAGAAAAAGGCTATGATATATTTAATACACTATTATAGGATGGCAAGAAAATTAATTTTAACTCTAGTTAGATTTACTTCAAAATGACTTCCACAAATTTTTGGTGTAAAAGATAAATTTTCATTGCCATCAAAATTTACCTTCTAGAGAAAAAGAATAAGGTAAATGCTGCATTATTATATAAGTGGCTTGGATAGCTCTGCTGTAAATACCCCAAACTGATTTATCTAATCTCTCTATAGCCTTCTTATAGGCTCTCTCTTCTCTCATACTCTGTAAGGTTTTATGTCAGGTGTGAATTTCAAGGAGGTAGAAAACAGTTCCATTTACTGTCTCAGTGACATTGCTACCATCTTGTAACAAATCTGCATTTATTAATCCTATTTCCTTTAGTGACAGAATAACCCAGGCCCCCTGAGATTATTATGAATCAAATTCTGAAATCAAAACCACATTTCAAATTTCTTAAAAGATATTTTTTGTTCAGTTCCTTTGTAAAAACATCGGTCACCATTTAACATACAGTGGCAACAAGGTGCACCCAGATTACATGCATCAGCAAGTCAGTGAGTCATAATACAAGGACAACATGGATTTTGAGCGAACAGTCCTGAAGGAGCTCATAATGCAGTAACCATAGTTCTAGTGCTCCTAATATATGGGAAACACAGAGTTCCAGTTTCAATGTGAAATAAAATTCTTTGTGGCAAGTAACATGAAATAATAATCACAGGGAGTCATTATCTTATAGGGAAACATTTTGCAGACATCACTTTGTGCAAAGCACCATATTAGAGCTGAACAGTATCTTGAAGAAAAATGCATACCTTCAGTCAAGGACAAAAGAGTTTCATTTTCTGAAAATTAAATGTCTGAATGATTCAAATTTTTATTATGACTCTAAAGTATCTTTCAATGTGAAGAGCATATGTTCTATGTTTTGACAACTGAAATAATCCTGCAGATTTTCAATTAAACTGGCAGATTCTGTTAGAAATATAAATTCCATTAATAATAAGACTGGATTATTTTCAAGTGCAAAAAAAGGAAATCAGTAATCAAAAGTCCTTTCTAAACTTACAGGACAAGTTTCTGGATATAAGATTTAATTACTAAAGAGACCAATTAAGCACACAATAAAATACTTAAAACAAAAAAAAAAGACCTGCCACTGATATGCAAACTAAGGATAAAAGTACTTATACATTTACAAAAACATTAAGCACTCTAATCCTATCAATCTAGTATTTTCTTTTTGGTGTCTGTTGGATGTATGGAAGATACAAAACACAATTCTGTGTAAGACCTCAAGTTGTTATTTCTAATTTGATCAAATGAAAATGCTATAGTATTTACCCATAAAAAGAATTCAATATTCATTTTTATACTGCATTTTTTTCCTTCAAAATCTATGATTAGTGGATAGCACTAAATCATTCTGAAGTGCATAGGAGAGAATTCATGACTAATTTTCTTGTGGAAAATTCTGTCTCTGAAAATAAGAGCTCAAAGTAATTATGTGCAAATGAAACTTCATTCCTATAAATATAGCCGCCCTACAAGTTTATCTTCCTTCGTATATATTTAGCAATAGAGTTCAATAACCAAAAAAAAAAAAAAATGTAATTTGTTTTCTCTTCCATGATGTGTTTAGTTATTCTATTATAAGTAACTTCTTGGCATGGGTAACAGACCCACATGCTAACAATTTTAAAGGGTTCAAAACTTAAAATTTATGATTCATGTAAGATTACACTTAGGACAGATACACAAGACTGAAAATAAGCAACTTTAACCATGCATATGCTTTAAACATCACAAAAGAAGAAAAAAGACCAAAGATAGGAGAAGGATCTCTTCTCATCAAAAAAGCAAAATATAAAATATTTAGTTTTTATGTCAAAAGAAATTATCCAGAAATAAAATTCACTGAATAAAATACGAGAATAGGATTATGAGCATGGGGTTTTGAGAGTCATTCAATTCAGATAAGAAGATAATAATACCTGGAGGGAAAGAATCCTTCTCGAGCAAAATAATTTTTATCTCATTAACCTTCTAAACATCACTTCAACTGCACCATTTAAACCTTCTTGACAGTTTCCATTTTCTATTTCTTTTTAAAGAAATTAGTCTCTTAACTTCCAAGTGTCATGTTAAATTCCTTAGTCCACCTTAATTCCACAATCCCTATTTTAAAGTACTATAAAATAGTCATGTTCTTCCTCTCAGGAGTCAGAATCCAAATGTAATATTCAAAACTGGGGAATTAAAGGTAAAAAAAAAAAATCAACTAGAAATAAGTACACTTGTTAGTAATACAGGGTTTTATGCAAGAGGAAGACAAAAATTGTTCTTTCTGATTAACCTCCAGTTCTTTAGACAGCATGGTCAGAGAATTAAAATGAGTAATATATATTTAAAATACTTAAAGTTGTATCCATTTTAGATGTGAGAGTTAAGAAAATGAATAAAATTATATGATTGTAAATGTTTACTATGAAATAGTACAAAATTGATGTTGCCCAAAAGGGATTTAAAAAAATTTTTTTAACTACTATTAAACATCTTAAATAATTTGGAAAAATCCTAAGGTGGAATTGTAACCATCAGACAACAACAACAACATCAAAATTGTTTTCATGCATGTACACATTAAGTAACAAATAAGCAAACCCCAGGTTGTACATCAATGAAAAATTTAAATAATATTTGACCTATAAAGAAAAAAACGGAAAAGATAAAATGCTGACTGCCATTGATGAAAAAGCATCTCAACAATTTACACAAAATGATACTAAATATTTTTTTTAAAAAAAGATGTCTTAGGAAGACCAAGCCACAATAAATTAGTGTTTTCCATAATACATGCTGAATTATTTGATCCCATATCTATACACTGTTACTGTCTTAATTCCTAAATGTTGCGACAGCATACTTAATAACTGAGGTACGTTAGTTTACATCTTTTTATAGGTATTCTAAGAGGATTAATTTTTCTTTTCCAGTTTTTCATCTTCTTCACCTCCTCCAAAGAAAATCAAAGGAAACATTCCTAGAATGCAGCCAATAGTCACCCCAACAGCTTTGCCCTAAGGAAACAGAAGAAAATATTTTAAAAAGTTACTACATTCCTGAAAGTGGTATCCTTGCTTAAGTATCTATGACAACAGAAAATCACCAACTGTGACTACATTCTGTTGATCACAGTAAATTAAATATAAAAATGTACAAAAATATTCTAGAACAGGTTAACTTAAAAGTTTGAAGCAACCAGGAAAAAGTTTTAATTGTCATAAAAATAACATCAAAGAAATACTCAAATAGAAAACACCTTTTAAAAACTGTATACATTTTAATGTCAGAAGCCAGAAAGGCAAGAAAAAAATCAACTACTCTCAATATATTTGGAATTACTATTCCTGGTATATACTCTTTTTAAGTTATTCTCGTGTATATTTAATCATAGAGATACAATCAGTATGTAAACACAGCTTTGTTTTCTGCTTCATTCCATCCCCTGACACGTTATTATAAAGTCTTTTGCAAACTACTGCATAAATTTAACATATAAAGACTTCTAAATTCCATTGAATTTATGAGACTACAATCTCTGTAAAGCACTCTTTACCACAAAACACACAACACTGCTTTTTTTTTTTTTTGCAGTAGTTGAAGGTTGTATCCAGGGCCTTGCACATACTTTGCAAGTGCTCTACCACTAAGTTACACCCCTAGCTCATTTTTAAGTTTTTTAAATTTGGAGACAGGGTCTCACTAAATTATGCAAGCTGCTTCTGGCCTCAAATTTGTGATCCTTCCCTCTCAGCCTCTCAAATCACTGGGATTAAAGGCATGCAACATCACGTCCAGCCTGCAATGCTACCTTTTCACCACTATAAACGATATGACAAACCTCTTTATGTATAGATCTTCCTTAATGATTTATTTTAAAGCCAAATATATTTTTGCATCTTGATAGGATACTGTCATGCTGTCCACCCTTGACAAAACTGCACATACATATATACCAATTTCAGTATACATACATGTATACATTTACATCAATATTTTTGCAACTTCATCCATATTATGAAAAAATTTACATTTTTATTTCTACAAATGATTTTTTAAATTGTCACTCCTATCATGACTAACAAGTTTAAACTTTTCAACTAAGTTTCATTTCTTCATACAAACATTTACTAAGAATCTAATATATGCCAAATTCTGCGCTGGGTGTATGAGGGAGGAGGGGACTAGTCAGATGCCAATGACCTCCTTCCTCCAGGAGCTGCCAGACAGGTACAGAGAGAAAGACAAACCCTATCAAACATGACATGCTATGATAGATACATAATCTGTAGTACTGAAGAAAATGTTTTATATATTGTCCATTTAGCTATCAGATCCTATAGATTTTCTAATAAATTTCAAAGTAAACATGAATGTTTTGACAATAGCTTACACAATACTTTTTCAACTCTGCTTTATATTAAGAGTTAAATTTTCATTACATCAAAATTTTAAAAGGTATCATTCCTTCAGAGTCTAACCAGGAGAAATTTTTCAGCTGGGCATAGTGGTGCACGCTTGTAATCCTACTGACTCAGGAGGCAGAGGCAAAAAGATTACAGGTTCAAGGCCAGAGGCAGCCTGCCTAACATAGTGAGACCCTATCTCAAGATAAAAAAAATTAAAAATGGGCTAAGGTCGCAGCCCAGTGATACAGTACTTACCAAGTATGTGCAAGGCCTTGGGTTCAACCCCCAAGTACATCAAAAAAAACCTTTTTTTCTTCATTCCAGATACTGATAAAGTTAATCTTAGATTCTTATCTCAACATTTGTATTAGTTTAATATTAATAGACTATGGGCTGGGGTTTAGCTCAGTTGGTAGAATGATGTTCTGCACTCTCTGAGGACCTCGGTTCAATCCCCAGCACTACAAAAATGGGAGAAGGATGTGGCAGCCCACTCCTGAAACAATCAGCCATTAAAAAATCCCACAAGGGCTGCTATGAGTGGGACTGAATCAACAGTAACAATAACAATTGTTGTTGTTGTTGTTAGGTGCCGTCAAGTCGTGTCCGACTCACAGGACCCTCATAGGGTTTTTAATGGCTGATTGTTTAGGGATTGCCTCAGGAATGGATTGCCAATTCCTTCTCCCTTTTTTGCAGTGCTGGGAATCGAACTCAGGACCTCAAAAACTGCGGAGCGGCATTCTACCAACTGAGCTAAATCCCAGCCTTAACAATAACAATAGAGAGATTCTATATTATTTATTTTTTATTTATTTATTTTCCATACTGGGAGTGCTAAACCCAAGGCCTCGAGCATGCTAGGCAAGTTCTCAACTACTGAGCACTTTTTTTATTTTGAGAGAGTATGTTTGCAGGTTATATGCAAACAATTACCATTTTACATAAGGGACTTGAGCACAATTTTGGTATTCTCAGGCAATCCCAAAACTAATCCCCCAATCACATCAATGAAGGACTGTACTTCATTGATGATTATTTCTGAGCTATTTCCATGGACTGATGGGAGAAGAAAGTCAGCAGTGAAGGCTGCCTCTAGCCTTGAATTCACAATTCTCCTAGGTCCACCTCCTGAGTTGCTGGGATTACAAGCATGTGTCACAGCACCTGGCTATATTCTATTTTAGTCTCATGACTTCCCCATATACATGAAATGACCCTTGCTAATAGGCTCCACTCCCATTTCCCACCCATTCTGTTAAAACGCCTTTTATTATAATCTATAGCAACCAAGGCTTTCCTCCCGCTCACCTTATGGATGCCAATCAGTGACTCCTGACTCAATTACCCCAATGAGATATAAAGGTAATAGGACAGGACATTGAACAAGAGAGACAGAAAAAGAATTGATGCTTTTGAATTGTGGTGCTGGAGACGTCTATTGAATATACCATGGACTGCCAAAAGAACCAACAGATCTGTCCTAGAAGAGGTACAACCAGAGTGCTCCTTGGAAGCAAAAATGGCCAAACTGCGCCTTACATATTTCGGACATGTAGTCAGGAGAGAACAATC